>CAMOHE010054484.1:52766-79214 GCA_946598075.1 Artocarpus hirsutus | reverse complement strand
CACGTAAGCTTTTCGAGTTAGTACGAGATTCTTTCAAAAAAAAAAAAAGAGAGGGATTTAAGGGTTCACATGGTTTCAGTTTGTCCTTTCCGTTTTCAAATATATATTTCTTGCACATAAATTTATAAAAATATAATGATTACATCCCTTTGTCAATATATAAAATAATTCTACTTTGAATTTTTCATCCAACCACGTTACTATTTTCCATTATTTAGAGCACTTTGCACCATCCATATACAAATGGATTTCCCTAACAAAATAAAACTATTATCTTTTCGTTTTGTTGTTATTATTATTGATTATATTTTTTATTTTTAAAGGAAAATGTTCAAATACGTCCAAAAGTGCTTCAAATAATTACAGTGTTCTTTTCCACACACAATTTATTCTTCTCACTTGTGACGTGTGGCAAGAATGGGAAAAGTAATTTGGATTGAATATTGTTTAATTAAAGTTGCACTATTAATGTTAACACATTATTCCTATCATTGGCCATGGCCCATATATATATATACATATATATATATATATATGTATGTATGTATGTATAGCTTTAATGAAATTGTAATGGCCAGTGGGGTTCTTTCTTATGGTTATTCAATCTTAATTGTTTTTGCTCTCCGTAGAAAAAGATTTATTTGTCTACTTGTTATAAGGGACAAAATTGATAGAATACAATCAATTGATAAGAGACACGATAGGAAAATGCTTGTCAAAGCCAAAGTAACAGAAACCATATATTTTTTGATTCCGTATTGACAAGTACTACTTGCAAATTTAGTCAAATGAGAAAAGCATATTAAATATTAATTGCAAATTTAATATATTTTGGTTTGCGATAAAGAAAAGATCGATCATCAATCTTAAAACAAGTTATTGAATTTTATTGGAGAAAACTCCGAAACCATATCTCATAGGAAGAAACTTCCATGCGCAATACCAGATAATATAATTTAATGATTTTGCATTATAAAACTAGCTAGGAGCATTAATTGTTTATTCATATGCACAAGTTGATAATTAGCTATATCTTTGTTTTATTTTGATAGACTTTGTTGTTAGTCTATCGTTATTTGTTTACAATAACGTTTATTTTAGTGTGTACTTGTTTGTTAAGAATAGTGTAAATAGGTTCATTAACTAATTGTAGTAGAAACTTAGAATATTGAGTATTAAATATATAGTTTGAATGTTTTCTTTGTTTTGAGGTTTTTCTTCATGATGGGCTCTTTTTAGGTGGTTTTTTGAAGGACAAAATTCTTATTTTTTAATTCCGCTACATGACACATTAAGGGGGTGTTTGGCAAAGTGGTGGGAACTACGGTTCCCACCACAAAATTAGTTATGAACAGTAAAAATCTCTCACATGCTACAGTAACAAAAAAAAATTGCTACAGTATAAAGTTCTCATATGCTACAGTAAAAGTGGTTCTCACCACTGGTTCCCACCACCTTCCAAACACCCTATAAGACTTGAGATGGGCAAGATGAGCAATATGTGAAAGCACAGCAAAAACAAGAAAAGAACAGAAAAATTTTATTGTGCATCCTAAAAGAGCAAGTTGAGGTGCTTGTAGAATATTGTTTTGATAGTTTTTGAAAATGTTTTTTACACACTTTTTGAAACAAAAATTTAAAAAACACTCTTATTACAATTTTCAAAAAATTCTTATTTTTTTAAAACAAAACTATTTTCACTTATTTTAAAAATACTACCAAACGGGTCTAAACAAAAAGGCTCAATGAATAAAGTGGTTTACATATATACATAATTACTTTGACGTGTTACTTTGGTTTGATATTGGTATTCCTAGTTGCATTGAGAGTATTGTTTTAAAGAGTTTGTTTCTGGTTTATCAATAATTGTCATTTTTGACATATAACGCCCCTAAGTGGAGGTTACCAATTTTAAATAAATTAAATAAATATTAGAAAATAGAAATAAAACTTCAAAACAAATATGCCCTGGACTTAAATGAAAACTCTCAAATCAAAATAAAAATATAAACAATAAATAAACCATAGTTTAATATAACACATTAAATTTAATAATATAAAACTGTCATCATCATCATTCCAACTCTCAACATATCTTAATGTAGTCTTAGAAAGTAATACACGATGCTTACATTATCATGATGGGCATTCTTAACAAATGAAGCAAATCCAATGTTATATAGCTACATAGCTTCCTCAACTATTTTCTCCTAGCCATCTCCACTTGGTGAGTCCTAAAAAGATAGAAATATAAGAGAATGAGCGACAATATGCTCAGTAGGAAAAACCATTACTCACCTTTAGATTTTTATTATTGTCATATTAAAACATGCATGGTTAATTAGTTCTCTATATTATTCATCAATATTATCATGGTTAATGTCACTTTCGATTGTCATTGGTTGCTGGAATTTCCAAGTTCTATCTCAATGGCTCTTTAAGTTCGCGAAGTTTTAGGGATAAATTCTTTTTTACGATTTTTTTTTTAGGTGAGGGATCCCAGTTCAATAGCTTAATACAAAATTCTCAAGGTGTTTAGAAAACATTAGTTATAACCATGAGTTGAAATTAAAATACGATTAGTTTATATTGTAATAAATCTTTACTTTATATTGTAATATATGAGGGTTTTATACACAACAGTTAATACAATATTTGGCATGTTATGGTCCGAATCATTTTTTTAATTATAAACAATATAAAATTTTTACATGTGATAGTAAAAACAATTCTAATGCCAAACATCTTATAAAATTATTAAGTTCTAACTAAATTGTTAAACAAAATTTTGATTTATCAAAATAAAAAAAAAAAAAAAACAAAAGTAGCTCAGGTTGGTGTGGTTAAAAGAATCTCTTTTTCCCTCACAAAAAAGAAATCTTATTTTAGCAATTAAAGCACGTAAGCTTTTCGAGTTAGTACGAGATTCTTTCATCAAAAAAAAAAAAGAGAGCGGGATTTAAGGGTTCACGTGGTTCCAGTTTGTCCTTTCAATTTTCAAATATATATTTCTTGCACATAAATTTATAAAAATATAATGATTATATCCCTTTGTCAATATATTAATTCTACTTTGAATTTTTCATCCAACCTCGTTACTATTTTCCATTATTTAGAGCACTTTGCACCTTCCTTATATAAATGGATTTCCCTAACAAAATAAAACTATTATGTCTTCGTTTTGTTGTTATTATTATTGATTACATTTTTTATTTTTAAAGGAAAATGTTCAAATAATTCCAAAAGTGCTTCAAATAATTACAGTGTTCTTTTCCACACACCATATATTCTTGTCACTTGTGAAGTTTGGCGAGAATGAGAAAAGTAATTTGGATTGAATATTGTTTAATTAAAGTTGCATTATTAACGTTTACATATTATTCCTATCATTGGCCATGGCCCATAAATATATATATATATATATATATATATATATATATATATGTATGGCTTTATTGAAATTGTAATGGCCAGTGGGGTTCATTCTTATGGTTATCCAATGTTAATTGTTTTTGCTCTCCGTAGAAAACGATTTATTTGTCTACTTGTTATAACGGACAAAATTGAGAGAATACAATCAATTGACAAGGGACACAATAGGAAAATGCTTGTCAAAGCTAAGGTAACAGAAACCATATATTTTTTGATTCCGTATTGACAAGTACTACGAGCAAATTTAGTCAAATGAGAAGAGCATATTAAATATTAATTGCAAATTTAATATGTTTTGGTTTACGATAAAGAAAAGATCGATCATCATTCATAAAACAAGTTACTGAATTTATTGGAGAAAACTCCGAAACCATATCTCATTAGGAAGAAACTTTTATGCGCAATACCATATAATATAATGTAATGATTTGGCATTATAAAAGTAGCTAGAAGCATTAATTGTTTATTCCTATGTAGGAGAATTAGCTACATCTTTATTTTATTTTGATAAACTTTGTTGTTAGTCTATCCTATTTGTTTAAAATATGGTTTATTGAGTGTGTGATTGTTTGTTAAGAATAGTGTAAATAGGCTCATTAATTAATTGTAGTAGAAACCTAGAATATTGAGTATTAAATATATATTGTTTGATAATGTTTTTAAAATAGGTGAAAATAGTTTTGTTTTGAAAAAAATAATTTTTTTGGGATTGTGCTGAAAGTATTTTTGAAATTTTTACATCAAAAAGCATGCAAAAACATTTTCAAAGCTCTCAAAACTATACCAAATGGTATAGTTGAATGTTTTCTTTCTTTCGAGGTTTTTCCTCGTGATGGGCTTTTTTAGGTGGTTTTTTGAAGGATAAAATTTTTATTTTTCAATTCTGCTACGTCACACATTAAGACTTGAGATGGGCGAGGTAAACAATATGTGAAAGCAAAGCAACCAAAAAAAAAAATCCCATTGCGCTTCCTAGGAGAGCAAGTCGAGGTGCTTATAGAAGATTATTTTGAGAGTTTTTGAAAATGTTTTTTGCATACTTTTTAAAATAAAAATTTTAAAAACACTATCAGTATAATTTTCTAAAAAATTCTTATTTTTTTTAAAATAAAACTATTTTAACTTATTTTGAAAACAGTACCAAATGCGTCGAAGCAAAAAACCTAAGAACAATGAATAAAGTGGTTTACATATATACATGATTACTTTTGACGTGTTACTTTGGTTTGATATTGGTTTTCCTGGTTGCATTGAGAGTATTGTTTTAAAGAATTTGTTTCTGGTTGATCAATAAATTGCCATTTTTGACACAAAATAATATATATGCACACATACATACTATCAATTTTTTTTTTTGAGAGAAACAAAAGTATTTATTGTGAAAACAAATACAATTTATGGTCGAAAAATTCAACCATATATAATGTCTTGTCCGATCCTGAAAACATGTTAAGATAAATCATATTTTGTAAAATAATACAAAAAGATTTATCAAAGCCTGAGAGAAAAGAAGGCATAAAGATAATACATCATAAGGGATTATATAACGATTTTATATTTTATGAAGTAGCCATCATAAGACATGGGAAAGGAAAAAAAATGTTAATAAAAGCATTAAAAAATAGAAAATGTAGTGAATTTTTTAAAAGAAATAAGATATTTTTGAAAAAAGGAAAAAAATTAAATAACAAAAAATTAAATAACAACTTATTTTTTCATCATAACAATTTCAGTAATTGTGCCTTAGCATTTATTGTATTCAACAAAAGATGAACATCATTGAAGGGAAATAAACAGCATCCTTCTACCTATAGAATGCAATATATTACGTACATAATGTGGATACATTTTTTTTTTTTTTTTGTTCTTGTGCCCCCTTAGCTTTTGGTTTTTATTCTTTAATATAGATTTTTGTTTTTTCTATTTAATAAATTTTTTCTTTAATAGTAATAATACAAATATTTATATTAAAAACACATATTCAAATAATACATAGGGTGTTTAGAAGGAACCTAAAATTAACAAAATGCAATATATTACAGACATGATGTGATACGTTTTGAGAGTACAAAAAATTTCGTATAATTAGCTATGCTAATCATGCGTGCTTGGAGAATACAAGGGCATCGATAAACAAAAGATCAAACATTAAACAATATGTGTTTTAAGAGTACTAGTTACTTTGCAATATCAGCCATCCCGATACAAGAATCAATAAATCTAAAGTTTTTAACGACAGCATATCACAAAAAAATAGAAGATGTGGAGGAGAGCTGTTATTCAGAACACAAAAAATAAAGATGAACATACTGTGTGTAAAACCAAAAGATTACAGGTGGTGGTTCAAATCTAATAGCCATTTACTGCTTTCTTTCTTCTACTCAAGCTTGAATGTTGCAGAGTTAAACTCTAGATGAATGACTTGTATTTTGTCAAGCAACTCTTTAGATGTTGAAGCAGTAACAAAGATTTATCTCTCCAACTTCATAATAAAGTTTTGTTCCACAGCGTAATCTATAAGCTTTCAAAGACCATCAAAAAAATCATTTACATCGAAAGACCTATAAGTTTGGAGTGAATGCCCAATAGACTCCTACTAGTAACTATGAATAACTCTTCAAGTATGCCTAACCACCAAGTAATGTAAAGAAAGCATCAAAGTTATGGATCATGTTTTCAAGACGCCTAGAAATGTCCAAAACTCTCACTTCTCTACTGTAACACCTAAGAATTTCTAATGCATTAAAAATGCATTAAGTTAAGGATCATATTGAGACAAAAAATGCAGTTTAAGAAAAAATACTGTATAATAACATGAAAAATTGTACAGTGTTAGAGTAATGTAGTATAAGAATTGGATTGTTTAAGGACATGCAATATAAAAATTAGACTGTTTAAGTTAAAGTAGTATAAGAATAATACTGCTTAAAGAATACGGAGGAGTCAGAAATGTTATGTTTGGCCTCCAAAAATAAACCAGAGGCAAGTAAAATATTTTACACAGTCTAGGAATATGTTTTTGTACTGATTTTACTATGATAGTATAAGAAAAAAATAATGTGCGGTGAAAAATTATATAATGTAAATTTTTAAGCCCCACAAAGTGGACACCCAACCGAATTTGATTGGGCCACCAAGCGTAGAAATGTGGCCCAATAGCATGTCGCCACCTAGGGTATCCTTATGGATGACCATGAGTCATCAAAGTGGATAAAAAGGATTAAATGCAACTTATCACAAAAAATTTTCTTTCTTCTTCTTCCTCAAGTCAAGGCAGCCATTGAAGGGCTCTTTCAAAAAATTTTCTCAACTCAACTCTTTACAAAAATAGCCCCGAACAAGTTTTAGAAGCAAAGCTCAAGGATTTTTACAAGTTTTAAGGTAAAATCCTAAACTTTTTAGCAAGTTTTCAAGGGACTTTTCATGGGTTAAGGGGGAAATTAATTCATGGTGTTTTTGCATGAAAATGAAGCCTTGGAAGGAGTTCAAGGAGCCTTGGAAGGCTAGAAATCAAAAGAGTGCTATTTGAGTAAGTTTTGAATTTCAAAGTTTTGAAATTTTGAAATTTTTGTTTTGATTTTTTATTCCTTTCAACCTATGTAGGTTCTTGAGCATGTATTTGATAAAATTTCATGGATATGTGATGTATGGCATGTTGAAGTTGTGAAATTTTGGTTTATGGTGTAAAATGGTAGTTTTTGCAAAAATATCAGTTTTATAATTTTGATGTTAGTCTTAGCAAAAGTGATGTTTGAGCATAAAAATGATTTAAACAAAGGATGAAACCATTTCTGCAGGGGTAGATATGCAATTTTAAAATAGATTTTTACAAAAACGCCCTAAGGACTAAATTGTAATAAAAAGTTTTTTCTCGACAGATTTAAAAAATGTCCAAAAACACCCATGTACAGTGAGAATTTGGGGAAAGTTAAAACACAAAAGTTGTAGATCTCGACGAAACTGTAAGGTAACATAAGCAGTTCGTTAAAAATCTCAACCGATTGTGAGATTTTAATTTTACAAAAATTTGTTAAAATTAGGAAAAAATTTTAAAGGGCAAAAATGTCATTTTTGCAAAGGATTTTGAATATGGTACTTTAAGCAAAAATGTTCCTTATGAAAAATGGGGACTAATGGTTTAAAAAGATCATTTTTTGTACCAAGGGTAAAAATGTAAATATTTTTGTATTTTGAGGCCAAAACTGTAAAATTGTGTGAAAACTGGGTTTTCACTAGGAAACGTTGGTTTACTATACTGCTGTAGGTAGTAGGTATTATAGATGCTAAGTTTTAAGGATTTAAAGTTCAGTTGAGGAATGAATGAAAGGAAAGAGATTAAGGGCAAAATGGTCATTTCATAAAAAAGGCCAAAATGGACTCGAAACGCCCGATGTCGAAAAATGCTCCTTCACAGTAAATTTTTCGTAATGTGTAAGAAATGGAATGTTAAGTTAAGCAATGAGTTTTATAGAGTTACGAAATGGACGAAAAACCCGTTAAGGGTAAAATCATCATTATCAAGGAAACGGTTAGAACGGAGTCGAACACTCTGATTTAGCATAACGTTCTTAGACAAAAAATGTTCTATAATGCGTTAAGTAATGAAACAGCCAATGAGATGGGAAGTTATAAAAAGGGAATGAATGTTTAATGTTTATGTTTTATTATCAATCGAATAGATTGATAAAAAGGAAGTTAATTGATGAGTCGGTTGTCGTTTGATCAGGACATGGAAGCCGACTAATGGAAGAAAAAGGAATGAGACATGAACGAAATGGAGAATGCTAGAGTATAGTCCGAGTAAGTTCAGACCTCGCCTACAGCATAAAGTAAATAGTTTTCAAATGCTTATATATATGTTGCAAACGTATTTACAATTGTTATGCAAGTTGTTTTTAAAGTGTGTTTGCATTTATTATGCAAAAGTTTTAAAGATTCAAAGCAAGATTTGCAATGAATTTACAAGTGTTATGTTTAAAGTCTATTTGCATTTTGATATGCATAATATTTTTAAAAGTTCAAGTTATGATTTTCAAAGCGTTTAGAGTATGTTTTGCATTTTGACAATGCATAATATTTTATAATTTAAGTTATAAGTTTTATGATGCATTTGTTATGCAATAAGTTTCATAATACAAGTTATGGTTTGCAAACTCGTGTTTGCGTTTTATGTTGTATTTGTTATGCAATAAGTTGCATTTGTCATGCAATAAGTTTTAGAAGATAAGTTATGATTTGCAAAATGTGTTTGCATTTTATGATACATTTGTTATGCAATAAGTTGAATTCGCTATGCAATAGATTTTACAGTATAAGTTATGATTTGTAAGTGTGTTGCATATGATGTGATTGCATTTGATGTGCTTACTAAATTCAATAAGAAGGTAATGTAAAGATAAAAAGAAAGTATCATACCAACCTCTTTGTTGTGAGGTAATAAAAGTAAAGTTAAAGTTTGACCTCCAAGGTGTAAGGTACATGACCTCGTGTTCGATGGTCTCAAGTCTTCCACAAGAGAAGCATCATGTTTATGATCTCATGATTAATGATGCTAGTATGAACACTAAAGTAAGATAAGGAAAGTTAAGGAACGAACATAGAAAGTTAAAGTAAGATAAGAAAAGTTAAGGAACAAACGATGGAAAGTTAAAGTAAGATAAGGATAGTTAAAGAACAAAGGTAGAAGGTGAAGTAAGAAAAGAACGTTCATAAGACGTTCATAATTGAAAATACATAATTGAGCATAAATGGAAACATGCATTTTAGTTTTGCTTGTTTTCCTTGTTATGAAATATTTAAATGCTATGAAAAACATTCTGAGGAATGTTTATGTTAAGTGTTTATGGAAAACATTTTCATGTTTACAAGAAAAGGTTTATAAACGACGTGTCATGAAAAACGTATAAGAAATGCTTATGAAAAACATTTACGTAAACATTTTAGAAATGTGTTATGAAAACGTTTATGAAAAATATTTTAGAAATGTTTTATGAAAAATGTTTATGAAATACGTTTATGAAAAATGTTTCAAGAGAAAAGTTTTTATGAAAAAAGTTTTTAAAGCATGTTTAAGTGCTTTGTGAGATTATGTTTGAACTTACTGAGTGAAAGCTCATAAAAAGTTTCTTCATGCTGTAGGTAATTTATGGGTGACTAGTAGGACCCTTTAAAAGAGCTGGGTGCTGCGGAAGACGGATGCGAAGATTTAGGTATGGATATCACCACTGTTTGCTTCCGCTATGCAAAGAAAAGGTTTTCCACTATTTAGTATAGTGTTTAAAAGTATTAAAAAATTTTCAGCTTTACGAAATGTTGTCAAAGATTTGAGATATAGTTTATAAACTGTTTTATATAATTATAAAGTTAAGATTTAAGATATGTTTTAGTAAAAATTTCTTATTAAGTTTTAAGAAACGATTTGAACTGGTTTTAAAGGTAAATGTTAAGCGAGGTCTCAACTTGAATGGCAACAAAGGTCGCAATAGTTTTTAAATAGGTTTTAAAGAATCTTTAAAGAAAAAAAAATAATTCAATATTTTTCTTACTAAGTAAGTATGTTTAAAAAAAAATTAATTCAGTATTTTTCTTACTAAGTAAGTAAGATTACTGTTTAAGAACGATGTTTAAGAAAGTAAAGTGACTACCCGAAAAGGCAAGTCATCACACCTACTTATGGTTTTCCCATAGAGGTTCTCCTTAGTTAGGAGATGAAGGATAATCTCTATAACATAGCTACCCTTAGAATGTGTTGCTGTTGCAACATTCCCCATTAACCCTAAGTTTCCTCCTCCATAAATCAAGTTAATCTTTCTACGTGCTAAGACTTGTCTTACGTATTCTATGACTTTTGAGTAGACTATACCTTTACAAGACTGGAACCATAGAATATAAAGATGGTTTCGATTTTCCTAAATGAACGAGAAGAAGACATATTTGGTTTCTAAGGCATACTGATCCTTTTTTTTAACTATTTTCTTTTTTTTTAATTTTTGTTTGAAGTCCGCTCTACCTAAACACTAAGTCCTAAATGAGATCTTAAAGAACTTGGAAATACCAAAGGACTAAGAAGTGATGGCAGGTAGGTGATGGTAAGTAAGAAAAGAATATAAGATATGATACTATATAGATGAGAAGTTAGAAAATAAGATATGAATATGTTAGAAAAAATCGAACCAAATCCAAACAACATTGAAAACGTAAACAAGCAATTAGACCAACCTTTAAAAAACGAGACTCAGATTGTACAACTTTTGAGAATCAAAAACAAAATAACAAAAGATACTTTGACACGACTATGCAACTTTTTGACAAGCAAGTACCGAATTTAGAAAGTTGTCATAAATGACAATTTACTATAGAACTTTTGAAAAAGTAAGACATAAATCTTGAAATGTTTAGATAAGATTTGAAAATTTCAAACATATTACAATATAACATGTGATGCATCTAACAAGATATTATTTTTTTAAAGAAAATAATAACATAAAAACATACACTAATCAATCAACACTTACTGTAACAACCTAAAACAAGCAAATACTCATGACATAGAAACACACTTATTTTTTACAGAAAATAAACACAAATTATTAAACATCTACTGTAATGATTTCCAAACAACCAACACTTAAACAACCTCTATAAATCAAGGATTTACTCCCCATCAAGTTTTCTTATAATATAGCAAACAAGGTCTTTAAATGTCATGTTCCTAAGGTGTTGTCTTTTTGTATGAAATTTATGCCAAAGTTTAGAAATTGCACTTTAAACATATCCACTTAGATGGCTAAAAAAAACATGGAGGTCATCTATGTTCTCTTTAGAAAGTTTATCCTTACTGAAATTGATTTTATCTACTCTATTTACTGACATAAATCTAGGCGAAATACATTTGTTGTTACAATTCTATCGTTCACATTTGTTACATGTGACCTCGATGGCACAGGATCTTATTTTTATGACGCTACGACTAGTACCCATGCTATTAGCATCCTCGTATCACTAAAGATGCCAAAATACATGAGGATCTATAGTTAAATGATCTTAGACTTATATTTCTTTATGAGTACTTTCTGGGAAAGTGATGAAAAGTATTTTCTCAGATATTGGCACTTTATATTCATTAAAAAAAAAGAAAAATAAAGAGGAAAGAAAAATCAAGGTAATAATTGTAGGCACTTTTTTGGAATTTGAAGGATATTTGAGGCTTGATGGGTAATCTAGGTGAGGTTTGAGAAGAATGAAAATAGAAAATTGTAGAATTCTAAAAAACTTTTAGAGAGAGAAAGAAGAAAATCTAGAGAGAAGAGGGAAGATTTGAAAAACTAAAGAGAGGGAGGAGTTTAAAGAGAGATTGAGCCCAGAGAAATGAGCTCTGATACACAATGATAGGATATATAAACGCGGAATGGGCATTGTATTGGACACATGTGAGAGACTAAGTATTTATATGTTGATTTTTTTAGACGGTCGGACTGAATCGAATTGGGCCAAACCCAATTTGTATGATCGAAGATGGTTTGGGCTTAGTTGGACTAGACTGGCTCAACTATTCTTGCAAAATAAAAATTGTCCCTACTAATAAATCTTGGCTCCATTATTGCTTGTATCATATGAGGATGTGTTAGACTATACCAACTAACTATAAGAACTAAAATAATTATATGAGGATGCGTTAGACTATACCAACTTACTATAAAGAACTAAAATAATTATTATGAGAGCATTTAGGAAGTAAGATGAAACCAATAATTTAGGTTTAAAATGATGTAGCAATTCAAATTTTATTAGAAAAAACATTGGCGCAATTTTGATTCAAATCAAAAGTTTTGATTCCAATCATGGTTCTCAAATGGACTATAAACTCTCATAAACAAATTGATCAAAGTTGAAGCACTTATAAAGAAAGACTTTTTTTAATAACTTAGGAAACTTTGATAAACAAAACCTTATCTCTGTGATTCAATATACCATTTACAACTATAATAATAATAATAATAATAATAATAATAATAATAATAATACATGAATATACATGCATACATAATATGTTTATAAAATAGTACATATGTGTATTAGTATGAATCTGGAGGCCCACATGGATATCGGTGCATTAACCATAAGAAAAAACAGAGACTTTCAAAATGACTCAATTGTTTATCAATTTATTGCATATCAATTTCTCTTTTCAACAATAAGAGCCCATTTAGACCAAATATTGTTGTCCTTTTGCTAAGAAAAAGAGAGAGGAAGTGGAAATCTGCTTTTAGCGACAAGACCTGAATTGACATCTTTCATCCTTACAATGTTATTATTGTTTTAGGTGAATTAGAAATTTATTTATTTCACGTAATAATTGAGTGAGCAGGCGGCAACTATTGCCAAGAATATTAGCAGAACTAGCATTATGGAATTGGGCATGGCATGTAACAAAATTTGACACTTCTATAGCAGGGACCTATCAAAAAAGTGTAAATACTATATAATTTGTGATACACTACAACACTAGCAAGGAGGTAAAAACATCTAATTCTTAAAAAGCGTTTCATCATCATTGTATTCTTCAACATTGCATCCAATACCAAATCCATCAAAAACTGGATTGAGAATTAGGTGAGGTAGTGAGCTTTAGCCACCTCTTTAAACAAATAACACTTTCATTTTTTTAGGAAAATGACCAGTGGCCATAAATTAAGTTGGTTAATACGCTGGTTAATCAGATATGATCATCAGTAATTATTGTTTGATACTGGTTAAGCAATAATTATTATTATTTGTCTATTAGTGCTTAATTTGTGATATTAAACAATACTTTAAAAAGAGATTATCGTTTCACGTGTCTCAGCCCGACGACAAAATTTGGAGGGAAAAAGCTAAGTCGATTGGACGGTTGGTTGAAAAAAGTTAAAATGGGACCGGATCATTCTGTTTAATATGTCCTCGTGATATTATACTGTATGCCCTACACGATGATATCCTGCAAGATGCTCAAAGGCCTCGTCATCTATGAATCTGATTCCATATTGTTATAGGAGAAAATTAAATATTATGCCACAATTTTAGAAGTTGTGTTTATTTATATCATATTTTAAAAAAAAATATATTATACTATTATTAATATTACATATAAAGTTATGCTATAAAGTTGAATTAAAATATGACTCTAGTTTATAAAAATTCTACAAATATTTCAAAATGATATCATTAAAATTATTACTATGTAATTATATCGTATAATATATAATATTATTAAAATAATTAGTATATTATTAAAAATATTTTAAAATATTTTAAATATTATATTAGATTTTAATTTCATAACAATAATTTGTTCACGTATAATAATTTTTTCAAGGGGTAATGAGACAATTGGTCTAATTAGGTTTATTGAATTAAAATATAACTCTAATTTGTAAAAATTCTACAAATGTCTTATAATGATATCATTAAAATTATTGATATGTAATTATATAATACAATATGTAATATCATTAAGATAATTATTATATTATTAAAGATATTTTTTAAATATTTTAAATATTATGTTATATTTTAATTTTATAATAATAATTTAGACACGTATTGTAATTTTTTTTTTTTTTTCAAAAGGCGTAATTCAACTGAGCCGAGCACCATCCTGGGCCCCAGGCCTCAACCACTAAGCCCAAAGCCCGGCCACATGGCTGTCAGAAATGATTACAATTGTTGATGGCAACAGTTTAAACCATGTATTTGCTTCATTATTAGCCATCACATAGTATACCTTGCGATCTTCAAGCACTAACTTTTGACCCAACATTCTGCAGCCTTGTTTGTAAGTGTCTTCAATAAGCTAACACTGAAAATTATTAAAGTCATTATGACCCATCTCTTTAAGTGGTCTAAGGGCCAAAATAATTTATCTTCTATTGGTCAACAAAACAAAACAAAAAAAAAAAACCTACTAGATATTTGTATTTTAACCGTTAAATTTATAAAAAAAGTTTTTTATGACTCGTTTGACAACCTAGTTAAAATTAATCAGTTTCAATTGTTACAGTATAAAACTCTAGCATATTATAATGTAAAGTTAAATATTATTATAGTGTAAAACTTTTACATATTATAGTGCTTTAGATTCAACTTGTAGTTCCAAATATATTCTAAAACACTCCAATTCCAACAGCTTCAGAAGGCACACACCATCAATAGGTTTCTATGGAAAAAGTTCCCTCAATATAATAGTTACTACTTAATATTTAACAAAAGGCAAAAGGTATCATCACGCTCATAAATTAATTGCACTAAACAAATGCAACAACCAAACTTTTTATTTCCGATGATCCCAATAAATGCCCCCACCTGCTCTAAAACAAGCACTTTGAAAAGTTACGCAAAGAAAACCCTCAGAAAAATAGGTTTTTGTTTAGAGAGGAAGTAGTGGGAGAAATCTGATGTGAAAATCTAACCCTTGACGTTGTCGTCAATAATATGGAGCTGCCCAACCTTACCCATATCTTTTTAGACTCATTGAAAGATACCCTCGACGCCCCATAAATCTCCTTTGTTTTCTTCCAACGTCCTTGGCGTGAAGCCAATAAAAATGCCTCAATTCCACTTCTCCTTAAATACTACCCAAACTCTTACAATAATATTTACAAGAACAGTAGCATTTTCATTCTCTTAAAGGAAAATCTCGACTTTCCTCCTCATTTGGGCAAAATGGGTCTCTTCTTCCACTTTATTATTCTCTTCGCTTTACTTTCCACTTCTGGAACCGTCGTCCAGTCTAGAACCTCGCCTCCGTGCCTCAAAACGACGACGGTTCTGCTCGACGTCGAGGCCTCGACCCACAAAACGACAAGCGTTTTCGCATTGCATTCGGAAACGACAGAAGCACAGTCATTGAAAAAGGAGAGAGTGAGCGCTTCTTCTTCTTCGCTCTCTCTGCAACTCCGTTCCCGAATTTCTCTTCACAAGCCCACTGACGGAGACTACAAGTCGCTGACTTTGGCTAGGCTGGAGCGCGACTCAGGCCGAGTCAGATCTCTAATGGCTCGGCTAGATCTGAAACTCGGGGGAATTTCCCTCTCGGATTTCAAGCCGGCGGAGTCCGGAGAAGAGGGATCGGAGCTGGAGGAGGAGGAATTGGAGGCTCCGGTGACGTCGGGAACGAGTCAGGGAAGCGGCGAGTACTTCTGCCGAGTCGGAATCGGCATGCCGGCGAGTGAGGTGTACATGGTGCTGGACACGGGGAGTGATGTCAACTGGGTGCAATGCGCACCCTGCGCAGACTGCTACGAGCAGACCGACCCAATCTTCAAGCCGGAGTCGTCTTCCTCGTACTCCCCTCTCTCGTGCGACGCCCAGCAGTGCAAGTCCCTCGACGTGTCCGAATGCCAGAACGGCACGTGTCTCTACGAGGTCTCGTACGGCGACGGCTCGTACACCGTCGGTGACTTTGTCACGGAGACCATCACCCTCGGCTCGGCTTCCGTCTCCAACGTCGCCATCGGCTGTGGACATACCAACGAAGGGTTGTTCATTGGCGCCGCTGGCCTCCTCGGGTTCGGCGGCGGCGCGCTGTCGTTTCCTTCCCAGCTCAAAGCCAAGTCGTTTTCGTACTGCCTCGTGGACCGTGACTCCGACTCGGCCTCCACTCTCGAGTTCGACTCGACTTTCCCTCCCAACGCTGTCACTGCGCCGTTAACTCGTAACCCCGAGATCGACACGTTTTATTACGTTCAATTGGAGGGACTTGGCGTCGGCGGCGAGGTGCTTCCCATTCCGACGTCGTTTTTCCGGGTCGATGAGAACGGCAACGGCGGGATAATCGTGGACTCGGGGACGGCCGTCACGCGGTTGCAGACGGACGTGTACGACGTGCTTCGCGACGCGTTCGTGAACGGCACGCGCCAACTGCAGTCGACGGACCGCGGGGTGGCGCTCTTCGACACGTGCTACGACCTGTCGTCGAGGACGAGCGTGGAGGTCCCGACTGTGTCGTTTCACTTCGCGGGCGGCAAGGTGTTGTTGTTGCCGGCGAAGAACTTCCTCATTCCGGTGGACTCTAACGGGACGTTCTGCTTCGCGTTCGCTCCGACGACGTCGCCGTTGTCGATCATCGGGAACGTGCAGCAGCAGGGGATACGTGTCGGTTTCGACATTGCTAATTCGCTCGTTGGGTTCACGCAGAATGAGTGTTAGTGTGTGTTTGACCAGTTCGTTAGGTTTCCTGTTGACAGTTTTTATCGCTCATGAAAGCCGTGTTTTGCTCTTTTCTTTTCTTTTTTTTTTAAACTTATTCCGTGCAAGTTCAGTGGCATTGATGGTAAATTGAATGTAAATTTGAGGGTATTTAATTTGGCTGAAAGTAGAGTGCTAAAGACTCTGATCCGCGGATATAACCGTTGCATTTTATTTTTATTTTATTTTGAGAATGGATGTTCATGTTCATATAATATGACCGTTACAGGTTTTTTTTTTTTTTTTTTTTTTACTTTATACTGTTGAAAGAAGTGTACATAAGCCTTTAAAAAAAATACATTACTTGCCTTATAAAAAGGAAATTTTTATATTGGATATAAAAAAATAATCTACCAATGAGTTATAATATATACAGGGTGTTTGCGAGAGGGTTTTAATTTAAGTGAGAGTTTTCTTTTTAACATCATTTACAGTTTAAACTACTTAGTTTAAACATCTTATAAAGTTAAAAAGTTAAATTAAAAAAATAAAAATAAAAAGTTAGATGACTTGGAGAGAATAAAATCGTCAACTAAACTGTGGTGGCTCACTCCCTTGCTACAAGCGAATTTGCCAAACTATAGCAGGAGATGTCCTCTACAACTTGCATTTTTTATAATGAGAAAGTAGGCAATCTTTTTTAGTGGAAATTGAAAAAATAGCTACCGATGAGTATTTTAAAGTGTTTGAGACCATAGTTAGAAATACTACAAGTTGAAACCAAAACATTGTAGCATGTTAAGACTTTACATTGTAACAAACTTTTGTCTTACACTGTAATAGGAGAGAGCTTTATATTGTAGCAGTTAAAACTAATAAACTCCAACTAGGTTGTCAAATGAAACCTTCATCTTTTAACCTTCTAATATGCAAAATAAATAAATAATAAATAAATAAATAGTGATTTTGACTAAATCTAACAGTTTCAAAACATATACTACCAATAGGGGTTTCAATGGAGAACTCCTCGAAAAAATATCTAAAAAGTACTTTGAGTTTTTGGAGAAGTTTTCGTTTTTAGAAAGGTCACATTTGTTTTAACAAATGAAAAGCTCAATTTAATCCTTAATTTTTCATAATGTCAAAAATTTAAACCTTGAGTCATTTTTTGGTTGACTATAGAAATAACCATCTTAAATACAAATATCAATGTTATATTTTTTTATTAAAAAAATATGAAACTAGCATATTTAGCTTAACTACATAATGTTATTTCAAATACTATTTACTTTTTTGTCATAATTATTAAGTTTTAAATTTGTAAAAATGTTGTAACGATAAAAAAATGCATCAACTAATAGCAATTTAATGCTAAATTTGTCATATTTATATTCAACGGTAAATTTACTATCATATTTATCAAATGGTAAATTTGGCACAAAAAAAAACATTGTATTGAAAAATACTTTTTATACTTAAATATGATAATTAAGTATGGACACATCTAGCATTTCTGTAATGTTGCTTTAAAACGACGAAACTACTCTCATGTCCATGCAAAAAATTATCTTTTAGCCATTCATCCTTTCAAGTTACAGTGATCTAAAAACTCAACCGTAAAGTTATCTCTAAAAAAAAAAAAAAAGGAGAGAGAGAGAGAGAGAGAGTGAAGGTGTTTTTTTTTTTCGTATTTTCTCTAAATGCAAATTTAGAAATCCCTTTTCTCAGGTAACTGAACCGAGTATTCATTAAAATAAAAAAATAAAAAAAATAAAAAAAAAGGTAACTGGATTTGGGTATTCGACACTCCAGACAAAACACACCTTTTTTTTTTTTTTTTTTAATGGCATTTGTGAATACTAATTATTCCTTGAAGGCGTCTTCCGATCCTTGCATGATTGGAAGTTTCCAATTTCGATTTTGCCAGTCAATCTGGGTTTCACGTGCTCAGTTATGAAGCCTGCCTGGCTAAATCGACTTATGCTAAGAAACCTTCTGATGTGCCCTTCGGATAATGCATGCATTGCATGTGATAACTTGTCAACTTTGTTCTAGTAATAATAACAATTAAAAAAAAAAGTAAAAATTACATAACATGACCTTTTTTTAAAAAAAAGTGAATTAAAATTTGTCTTCGTTTTATAAATATTACTTATATGTCTCTTTTTTAAATTACATATATTGAGAATCTAAAAATACCCTTTAAGTAGACTTTATCATGTATTTATTTTTATTTTTTTAACAAATTTTCTTATTTTTCTCATAGTTGAGTCATTGAAAAAATGATATTAGAAAAATATAGATATACTTAATTAAAGACTTAATAAATACTATATCATTAATTTAATTACAACATCTTAATTTTAATTTGTCAGTAAAATCATGATTCTATAAAAAAATTCTATTATTTAGTTGAGGGAATTTTAGAATTGTTATTTTATATACCAATTTGAATTTAAACAATAAACAACTTAATTTTTAGGATTTTTTAAAATATAATGATATCATAATCCGTTTGAAATCTTAGATACATATGTTCTAATTATTCTAAAAAAATATATTAAAACTAACAATATCATCGTTTAGGTTATTAATATCTTTACACATATATATTAGAACATAGAAAGAATATTTATAAACTAAAAAAATATTTTAACTCTACAAATAAAAATAAAATAAAAAGGACAATATGTCCCTAACCCTTAAAAAAAAGGCCTCTATTATACCGACCTTGACACCATTTTACGAAGGGAGCCTCAAGCAAAGCCTGCAGAACACACACTCTCACTGAAAGCCCAAGAATGAAACGGACCCATTTGGTGTTCATTGCCCAAACTGATGGGGATAGGGATCCATCTATTGTAAGAAGCCCATCATTGTAACGCGGCCCAAAGTAAAGCACCAGAACTTTCACAAACGTGATCTTTTTAAGCTTACTTTTTAAAAATGTAACTCATTTTTAAGTGGAGCACAATTTTAACAAGTATTATAAATAATAGTATAACATAACTTTTAAAATAGTGACATGAATAAAAATATTTTTGAAAGTATGGCATAATATCTAATTTTCTCAATAAAGTATTTGGATCACTACATTAATGTTTGGTTCACCGGTTGGAAGCATATACATTCCACTTTGAACCCTTTTTTTAAATTTGAATTTATTGCATCCAATGGCGGAGTCACGATTTTTTTTAAGGGGCATAAGCTAAGAATGTAAAAAATTCTATAAACTATTAATATATCAACTCTCAATACTACAAAATTGTTAGAAGAATATGCATATTCAATTTGTTAATTTTTTTTTACTGCTTAAAAGCAAAATTTTTTAAAGTTTAGTTTTTTTTATTTACTATTCTCTTATGAGTTTAGTTTAGTGAAAAGAAAAAAAGAGTAGAACACTTATGAGAAAATGATTTTGATGGAACAAGACTGATAATAAATTATTTAGAGAGTCCACAATAGATGCATAAAAAGAGGTTTAAGGATAGACACAATCAAGAAAATAATTTTATTGAGGTAATTAGGAAAATGTATTTATGAAGGTCATGTTATTCAAAAAATAGTAATATTTTAGAGAACTAAAAGAAAAAAATACTTGAATAGATACACATTTGAGAAAAATAATTAAAATGGGAAAAATTAAAACAAAAGATTAATAAGGTATATATATAAAAATTAATTTTAATATGAATAAATTAGAGGAAAAAATTATAAATGATGGGGGCATATTATAAAATTTTGTGAATGAGAGGGGCATATATGAAATCTTTTAAAAAACTATAGGCAAAAGTATAAATTATTAAAAATTCAGGGGGGCATACGTGGGCTCCCTTTGGCCTTCATTACATTGTTGTGTTTCGTTGACTAGTTGAGTCTAATTTAGCTAAGTCTAAGCTTCTATTACAATTTAAATTGATGTTTGATGAAACATTTGTAATTCAAACTAAACTAATAGTTCAAATTGAGTTAAACAACCCAACTCAAAACTTAACTCTCCTTTCAATTTAACATTTTAAACTAATATTAAACAATGCCCATGTTTGGCAAAAATGATTCTAACCACTTTTGTTATAGCGTATTCTCTCATAAAATTTAAATAAAAAATAGTTCCAATTGCCTCCCAAGCAGACTAAATTATTCACTCTTATATATTTGTATTTATAATTTAGCACTGTTATTTTATATTTTTTTTCATTTAAATATTTTTTAAGTTTCAAATAATAATTTTCAATATTCATCCAAACATAAATTGAGTTTAGATTTTATATTTATAACACTTAACTGTATATTGAAAACGTCAATTCAGATTGTTGTCTAAACTATAATGTTTAGATTTTTCTTGTTTAAATCAAACACAAATTTGAATTAGCAAACTAAACATAAAAGATAACATTTTCAGTTCAAAATCAACGATCCAAACATCATGCATCATGCTGATTCATGCAGGGTTCTTGTTCCGCGGCGCTACAAATCCTCATATAGTCATCCTGGTCAAAACTATCATTTTCCACCAACGGGTCTCAAGCCACATCCGGTGCGAAAATTACAAAAGAACATAAACATTAGGAGGAGACGACAGAAGAATTTTAGTTTCAAGAGCAGCTTCAACGGCGGCTCCCACCTCCTTACTGCATCCTTACCCTCTATGACATGACATAACAAAAACGCTTTCATAATCCCTCCTCAGCGAGTGCGTACACGCGCCAAGGAAGCTTTTGTTTGTGCATTGTCTTCCGCATCCGTCCAATAAAAGAGGTTGTTGAGCGCCAACGTCCGCCAATAATACACCGAGAGATCGTAAAAGGTTAAAGCGCTTTAGAAAGGCGACATGTGAACGTGATTGTATCCGAATTACGTTTGCAATACCTTGAATATATCCTAATAAAAATCACTACTAAAAAAAAAAAAAGAACATTTATTTAGATGTTATCAGTGATTTATGGGTAGTGGTACACAAAGTTTTTTTCCCTCTTTTTCTTTGTCTTTAAAAAATAAGTAAGTCCTTTAGTGTTATCCATGTAATATCATATAATTGCATGCATTAGGGGAAAAAAAAGGTTAAAAAAAGGTGCTTTATCCAAAATTGTAACAGCGATTGGTAGATATAAAAGCGTTCATTTTCCATAAAGGAAAGGAGAATATGAAAAGGATAGCTTTTTTGTTAAGAGTGTATGGTGAACTTTTTACGTGTTAATTTTGGAAAGTTCCCTAGATCATGTCTATTTTATACTATATCATATTATCCAGGCAAATTTCTGGTCCTGACCAATTGTGGTCTTGCTTTCCAGCTAATTTTTGTGTGAATATGCCCTCAGTTGTGCTGGCTTTCCTTAAAGTTCCCTCAATGGCTTGGTTCTCGTGGAGCCAAGGTATAGGTGTCCGGTCTGTAAAATCAAAGGCTGACTTTGGCTAGGCAAGTGATGAAGTTGCTTTGACTGCATAACCATGCCTGTCGGAGCTAATTAGATGATCGGATCCGTGGGTTGCACTTTCTCTTCCTCACTCTCTTTTCCTTAATTCTATACTTTAGAGTCATAAATGCCTTTTTGACTCCGCCCAACTCGTAAAAATGACTTGAATGGGGATGTAAGATGTAGTGGCAGAGTCACAATTTTATTGTTAGGGCATTATGAAAAAATAGGGATGGTTTTATAAAATATTGGTATAGTCATTAGCGGAGACACTTAGAGTTGAGTGGAAGAACGCGGCCTGCTCAGCTTTTGAACTATTAATTTTTTGTTTACAAATTTTTTTAAAAAATTTAATTTATAGGGTGTCAACCAACTTTTTTTTTGTTCAAATACTGTAGCATATGATAGTTTTACACTGTAGCAATTTTTTGTCTTTTATTGTAGCATGTGAAAGCTTTACACTATTTTCTAACAAAATAGTTGGTTTTAACAAACTTTGCTAAACATTCTATTAGTTATACCATTGTTTTACATTAAAAAAATTATAGTTGTGTCCCCCCTAAAAAATTAACATATATCATTGTACCCCCATTTTTTTAGAAAATTTATTATTTGTGCTCCCACTTAATAATAAAAAGTATGACTACATTTGTATGTAATAAAAATTATCTGGCCCCACTAATAAAAACTTCTAGCTCTGCCACTGATATAATTATATGTTTTGATTATTGAGTGGAGACACAAATTATAATTTCTCTTAATTAAGAGCACAATAATATATTTAAATTATTTAGTGGCAGAATAGGTGTTGATAGGTAAAACTCTGTAGCAAGTAATCTCTTATGAATTCCTCACAATATTTAATCTCACATGAGAAAAAGAATAAATAGGAAGGAAAATAATAAGAACATAAAAGGATTCGTTTGGTACGCAGGTTCATAATGGTTAGAATTTTGGGTTCTAAATTGTATGGTTCAAACAGTAGTTTGGGTCTTTGGAATGTAAAAGTTTGAAAAGAGAATAATGATTCAAAATGAAAACTGGCGCTTGAAAAATTATTGTTGATGAAGAAAAACAAGGATGAGAATAGTTTTACATTAGAAAATGATTCAAAACCACCTCAACTTGGGGGATTGTTGGAAAACAAGTATGCAATAGAATTCAAATTTTTTATTTAAAACGTTTTTTTAAAACAAGTTAGACATGCTATGTATATAAATTAATAACAAATTAATAAAAGATCTTTCGTACCTCTTAGTAGACCGAAAAACTGTAGGAATTGTAATGAGAGAAATCTATTGAAAGAGCCTCAACAAACTGGTTTTCCTTGCTATTCTATTTTCACTATCGAAATGCGGGTACACGTCTTTCAGTATTTCCTCAAGTAACATCTCCTTTTAACCACTTTAGAAAACTAAAAGCTAAGGTTCAAGATATTAAACAATAGCTCTATGGGAGTTTTAGTGTCTTTTCAATAAAATATTATTATCTAAATTTCTCAAGTGATCTAAAAAACAACAGAAATTGTTCCTTTTATGTAGAGGTTAGAATAGGGCTAGTCCTTATCAGGATTTAGCCTCAAAATTTGAATCAGACTCAAAATTTGAGCTAAAATCATGTTCAAGTGTTTTGCTGAAAAACATGCATGGTCAACTACGCCTGCGTATGGTGGTCGATTGCGATGTCATAGTCAAGTTGGCAGACGCATTTCCCAGGTTCTCAGATTTATCTGATTCACCCAATTTAAACTGATTGGATAAATCTTATTTTATTTGACCCCAGTATTCTTTATAAAGCCTCTGTTTTAATTCAAATAACCAAATGAAAAACTTATCTAATTAAAACAGTCATACAAATAAAATCTATTTTAAATAATTCAACATGTTTATCTTGAATTAATTCGTAAAATTAATTTAACTAATAAACCGACATGAATCATTAAATCCAATATATCAAATTTTAGCCAATCTAATAAATAAAATAAGTTATCAATTTGTAGGATAAACATACTGCATCGTTACAATAAATATTATGAACTAACAAAGGAGACCTAATAGACATATATGGATTAAGCTCCTATAATTATAAAATAACATATTTCTGACATATATATTTTATAATTATCAACTCTAAAGTTATTTTACTAAAAGCTTTGAGCTACACTTTTGAACTATATATAAAATTATGAAACTTCAATAAGTTTATTATTTATGACATATTATGATATGCAACATCCCCACAGGATATTTATAATCGGCTTAAAAATAAATTATGTTTTACTTTCTTGATTATTTTTTATCTTATGTTTCATTATCTCACCACTAGAAGTCGTATTATTCATAACCAATAACAAATACTATACTATTTGATTATACATATGTATTTAAATAGTTGTGTGCTCCAGTTTCTAGTTACATGATGCATATAAAAGAATAATATTAACTCTATAAAAGAGCTATGGATTTCATATTTATAAATAATGAGTCTACGTTGATTAAGAGTTATGTCTCTAACGTACCGATATGCATACCTTCATATAATTCAAGATGTCACCCTTAGGTACATTAAAAGGCACAAGTCAAGAATATGGAATCATTGATTCATTTAAGGATTAAAATGCAACACATATGATTGTCTAAAGGGAATTATTAATCAAATTATTTCATCTTTGGTCCAGATCAATATACCTATGTTTCTACTCCCAGAGTCTAACTACGATGATTGATAACTCTAGTTTAGAGAGTTAATTAACCACTTTTGGTTCATGAATATTGCTATGTTCTTGAGAAAAATCACATGAAACACCCATTTTTATAAAGGTTTGCCTTTAATGATGTAGGTGGAAGAAAAAAGAAAAGAAAAGGGAGCACGAGCACAAGAAAATGGAGGAAAAAAATTACAAATCAAGCAAGAACTAGAGGGAAGCACCTTGGCAAAGAAGAAGCGTTGCGGCACTCGAGTTCAACTTGCTCAACCCTCTGTTGGCAGAGAGCTAGCGCCGCGGTGCTACAACGAAATCTTAACAAGCGTTATGGCACTAGAAAAGAGGGCCACGACGTCAACTGTGCTTCTCAGGCGTGATTTATGGACGTAAAAGGAGGGACTTTGTTAACCTAAGAGTAGTATAAATAGATGAGGATGTAATTTCAAAGAAAATCTAGGGTTTTTAGTTTTTAGAGCATTGTTGACTTTTCTTAGGAGCTTTCAAGCAACCTAGAGTGAGAAGTGAGAGATTGGTGACAAAATTTCTTGTTCTTTTAACTCCTGATGTTTGATTTAATTAAATTTTCAGTCTTTGTTTCTTTTTCAATTATGTTCTAATTTTCTTAGTTAGGGCTATGATGTAGCCTAATCACAATGATGTAAATTTCATATTTAATTATGCATCATAATTGATTTTATTCATGTGAGTTGTATGTCGTTGTTCATAATGCGTTTGAATGATTAGCTACTATTTAAATGATCTGATGTGCATGTTTGAAACTGAGAATAAACAATATGCAAATGCTTTATATAACATATAACTATGAATTAAATGTGGATAGAGATATACCATGTTATTTATGTGGCTTTTGGTGATCAGATGACTTAAAAGATTCATTGTAAACTGGGAATATTCATAGATCCTAATGCACTTAGTTTTATGTAAATTCACATAGAGATAGAGTGGGTTAATAAACTGAGTAGGTTGCCATACCTAGAGATAGGATAGTGAATAAATTGAGGATTTCCGCCATCACATGCTTATTATTAATCAGGGTGCATAATTATATGGAATTCACATCTAGTGATTATAGTGAAATTGAATGCCTTAATGCTTAAGTCTCATTGGTTTTATTCCTTTAATTCAAACATATTCTTTTCTTAAATTAGTTTTAATTTTTAGTATTATGCCTAGTTCCATTTCCACTTCAATTGACTTGCAAGATAAAATTTAGGGCTGATCCAAGTCTAGTATTGTGACGCCCCCTCACGGGACGTCACAGTTACCGTTTCATAACATCTATTATTTATGATAAAACAAAATTTTATAGAATTTAAATAATCAAAGTAATATGAAATAGCTTAATTTTTTTTTAAAACAAAACTTTTAAATCAAATCAAATAACTTCATCTAAAAATAAAAATGTAGTTGCAACATTATCAAAAACATTAAACTAAATAAAATATCTTTAACTTGCGAAATCTCATAAAATAATTGAAAAACTAAAATCTGCGAAATTGTAAACAATTGAATAAAGTTAAATCATCATTAACACAGGATGCGTTATCCGATATTCCGTTTCTGCCACCACGCACACAACCGCACCGAGCTCCTTTATCCTCATACCTAACTCCTGTTACTAGCTGCAATATGAGAAACATCTAGCAAGCATAATGCTTAGTAAGTACACCTTAACTCTCACAAAACATTTCATCAAATAACAATGTTTTAATA
>CAMOHE010054484.1:0-52746 GCA_946598075.1 Artocarpus hirsutus | reverse complement strand
GCCCCATTAGGTTTAGAGTATTTTCTATAGTCTTGAACCATCCTTGAGCTACTAGTGGGTCGGTGGATCCCTCAAATTCCACTGGCTTGACCTTCTTCAACTGTACCAATAGCGGTTCTCGACGAGCTATAGGTTCTGCTGGTGCAGCAACTGCAGGTGGGGCAGGAGGGCAAGGTTGCTCCCCATTGTTACCTTGGGCATTTTCATTAGCCTCATTTCTATTGGTCCTCAACTCATCTATAACTCTTTGTTGATCTGCAAGTTGCTGTTGAAGTTGAGCGAGCACTTCCGCTAAATTGGGTTGGGTTGTGGCCTCTTGTTGAAGTGGTACTCTACGTGCTTGTCCTCTCCTCATATTGCCCTATTGTCTGTTAGTCATCAAATCATATGTAACATTACTTATAATCTAAGTTATAGTAAGAACAACTTACTTGGAGGATGCCGGTATGAATGCATGGCGATGGCATGACGGAATTCGAAAACCTCTCTGATACCATATCTGTAAAGCCCCCTTACGGGACGTCACAGTTACCGTATCATAAACAATAGATGTTATGAAACGGTAACTGTGACGTCCCATGAGGGGGCTTTACAAGTATTTGATTAGGTTATTATTCAACAGTCCTTGTCATATGATACTCATACTCATTACTTTATTATTTGATCGATAACGTGCACTTGCGTTTGTGGATTTTACCAAACAATGACCAAGATAAGTCATCTCCCGTTAATGATGTAAACAACATAACAATCTTTACATGAATAAAACGCCCAACTTTATTATCTCGATTGCAGACCTTATCATTTAGACTATCACATTTAAGATTCATGTCTCTCGTATAACCTGTCTATCATATGCAAGATTTTAAAGGTTTAGACTGATAGTCTCAGACTTTTGTTTGCTTATCATATATTCAACATAAATAAACATAAAGAAGACAATATTTGATATATGAAAATAAATAATAAACTTTTATTGATTAAATATCTCCAATTTTTTGCTATATGAAAATAATTGTTGTAACTAAAGTTCTAAGTTTAAAAACTATAACATGTGAGAAATTTACATTGTAACAATTTTTTTACTTTTTTAATAGCTGCAAAGAGTTTTACACTGTTTTCCTTTAAAAGTAGAGTGAGGAGCACATATTCAGTCAACAAGTGGCTACACCATTGTTGATTGGCCCCCATATAGTGACACTCAAGTCATGATGAATAACAATATTTTAAAATCCAATAAATAGTTATACTTTCCTTTCTTACCAAAAGATTTAGCTATTAAAATTGTGGGCAAAATCCTGTCTAATTGCGATATAATCTTACACTTGTAACATTTTTGGCATAAACTTATAACCTTTTGGCATAACATAATAAGAATAAAATAAGTTTAATATAAAAAGACAATTGGACTGTTGAGGTGTTAGGTTCCCTGGTCGAAGTCTAGCGGGCACCTTGAACGTATTGCCGAGAGGGTCCCTGCTCGGGGAGGGACCACAGCTCGGAGTTGCCTCCCGCGGGGGGAGTGCGTCCCCCAGGAGTCAAACCCGTATCCTCTTGAATAAGAAGGTCTTAGGGTGACTCCTGGGTACTAATCCATCCAATTTGTTGGATTGGTACATAAGGGCAACCCTAAGATCTTCTTATTCAAGAGGATACGGGTTCGACTCCTGGGGGACACGCTCTTTCACTGGAGGCAAAAATACAAGTTCTGCCCCTCTCCCCGAGCAGAGGGCCACCTTGGACCCAATACGCCAGAGGGTGCCACCGCCGAGCAAAGGACCCTACCCGAGCAGGGGCCTTCTCGGTTGAGCTCGAGTCTTTCATCCGAACGAGCGTTTTATGTTGAGGTGTTGAGTTCCCCGACCGGAGCCTAGCGGGCACCTCGAACGTATTGCCGAGAGGGTCCCTGCTCGGAGAGGGACCGTAGCTCGGAGTTGCCTCCCGTTGGGGGAGCGCGTCCCCTAGGAGTCGAACCCGTATCCTCTTGAATAAGAGGGTCTTAGGGTGACCCCTGGGTACCAATCCATCCAAGGAGGGACCGCAACTAGGAGTTGCCTCCCGTTGGGGGAGCGCATCCCCCAAGAGTCAAACCCGTAACCTCTTGAATAAGAGGGTCTTAGGGTGACCCCTGGGTACCAATCCAGATGGATTGGTACCCAGGGGTCACCCTAAGACCCTCTTATTCAAGAGGATACGGGTTTGACTCCTAGGGGACGCGCTCCTCCAGCGGAAGGCAACTCCAAGCTGCGGTCCCTCCTCGAGCAGGGACCCTCTCGACAATACGTTTGAGGTACCCGCCAGGCTCCGGCCGGGGAACCCAACACCTCAACATGGACCGTTTAGTATTGTTTTAGAAATATGTGAAAATGTTTTTATTTTAAAAGCTAAAATTTTTTTAAGAATTATACTAAGAATGTTTTTAAAATTTTTACCTTAAAAAATATGTAAAAATATTTTTAAAAATTTAAAGAACAAAAATAAATGGGACTAATATGCTATTTTTTATTGGAAGAAGACACGGTAGTTGCTGCTTGTGGGGCACTATAGATAGTGCACAACTCAAGCCCAATAAAATGAAGAGGGACGGTCTACGATGAACCAAGTGCGCAACAAAATAAATGCACACAACCCGAACTTGTAGAAATTAGTACTCTTCAACGTCTTGTCATACAATATCCTCTTTTTTTTCTCTTCCCCTGCTAATCCTTATGAGTAATTCCACCCAGTACCAAGTGGCATCCCGGAAAGAGGGCAAACTTGGCAATTTAGTTTTTACTTTCTTCTGCAAATAAGTAAGGCCCACATTAAGTGTTTTCTTTTTTAATTTCATATTGGAAGATCCATCTATTTTCCGGACTTTTTACAGAGACCCATTGAAGGGGAAGGCTATCTCAACAACTCCTCCAAATCTGTTTTCTCATCTCTCTCTATCTCTCCCTCTTTTTCTATCATCTGCTCTATCTACTTCACATTTCCATTTCAAAATCTAGAAGAAACACATTTGCAATCATAAATTTCTGCTATCGTTTATGATAAAAACAATATTTCGCAATTGATTTTTTTTTATTTTTCTTTCCTTTACTGTTTTGCCATTCTATGGTCCTCTCAACTTTCAACCAAAAACAAAAGTTTCCTTACAAACATAAACTGATTTTAAGTTTATTTTTTAAAAAAGAAAGAAACTGATCATTTTAAGTTTCTAGTTCATCAAACACATATTTCTGAGGTCGAAATATTCACAAAAAAGAGATGAGATAGAGAAGTTAGGGTCCAAATGAGATCTTAGGGAAGACTTGGAGCCGGAGGGAGATTATTAATGCCGAAGGTGGGTTTATGTGTCTTTGACAAAAAACACAGTGGAAAAACAACAATTGTTTAATTCAAATGGGTCAAATATGGTGCAACCAAATACATGCTCATCCCAAACCATCCCCACTACTCAGCCGTTCACGTAAACAACATTTAGCCACCCACCCTTGGATCATGCCCTATTGATAGTACGCCTCAATCCCACGCTACAACAGCCTTTTTTTTATTTTATTAAGGAAAAATTTAACAGTAATAATTCACACCATTTTTTTAGATATAAATATAATAAAATTTTTATATATTATAATAATAATTAAAAAATATTACAATATAAAATTTTTAGATATTTTTAACTAATAATTTTAACTATTATATAAAATAGCATGTAAATGTTATATTTAAACCAAGTTTGAGTGTTTCAACTAGAAACGAAAAATATCACGATCGTCGGATTAGTCCAACCGCGGGATTGACCGGAGACTAGAAACCTTTTCCAAAATTTTGTCCCTAATACTTTGACTTCAGACAAGGAGTAACATTAGTTTTATCCCAAAAAACAAGAAATTGAAGATTGGACGACACTGGCCTTCTAGAAGCGCGTGGGCTGACAACTCCATTTCCCATCCAACAAAAGCCAAAGGCCCAAAATATGCCCGGCAAATAGGAAGTCGAGTTGGTAAAAAGAGTGGGGGAAGGGGGGAACATTCGCCATTTCTCGCAGCGCAGTCAGACACAGTGCGAAGGGATTCTTCTTTCTGTGCAGCGTTTGCAACTCCACCATTCCGATTCTCTCCTTTTTTTTTAATTATTCACTTTTCTCTTTTTAATCCCATTATATAATAATAATAATAATAGTAGTAATAATAATAATAATGTAACAATAAAATATAACAAGATGTTTCCATTGACCTAGCTCTCGTTCTTCGCCTTGCTTCTCACGTCTTGTTCTCCCTCTTTGAATCCCCATACGCGAATCAGCAGTAATGCTTGAATTTCTCTCTCTCTCCTCGCCATGAACGACTCTCTCAGCGCCTCTTCCTCCTCCGCCGACTCCGCTTCCATCAACACCGCCGATCAGGTATCAAAGCTTCAATCTTTTTCATATTTCTCGTTCAATTTTGTGTTTTTTTGGGAAAGTTTGGAGTCCAAAGGGGTGATATAGCAATTTTATTTTATATAGAATGTAGGCCGAAGTCGTCGGAGTACGGATGGTAGTCAAACGCTGGGCGGTTCGGAGCCGTCGCGTCGATGGCGCGACGTTTTCTGGTTGGGGATTTTTGTCATACACCTGGTGGGCATGGGGTTTGTGCTCTCGGTTCTTGGGCTAAATAGGTTTAAGAAAACCGATAGGCTGAAGATTGATAGGTACGTGAACCGGTTGTTGGAGAATCGGAAGGAATTAACGGAGACTTATTGGCCGTTCTACGCTCTCGCCGGCGGGGTCGGGGCTGCTCTTGGTTGGACTTGGTTGTTGTTGCTTGGTTCCCAAGCCAATTACATGATGAAGGTCTCCGTCCATATTTTGACCACGTATCTAGCTGTTATCAGCGTTTTGTGCTTCTGGGGCGAGCAGTTCTTTTGGGGCGTTGCGTTCGCCATTGGCGCTGCGTTACAGTTCTTTTATGTCATTTCCGTCATAGAAAGGTATGAGCTTGTTGAATCTTGATATGCTTGTTCTTGTGGGTTTTGAATGTAACTTTGGATTTCAAATGGTGTTGTGGTTGTTTTGTTTGTGATTATCATGTTTAACTATGTGTTGGTTATTGGTAGGCTTCCATTTACGATGCTGGTGCTGAAAAAAGCTGTGAAGATGGTGTGGAGTCTCCCTGAAGTTATGCGAGTTTCGTATGCGTTCATGTTTGTTATGCTTCTTTGGATGGGGCTATGGTCTTTTGGAGCAGCTGGTGTTGTTGCTTCAAGCATGGATGATGGCGGACGCTGGTGGCTTCTTGTGGTGAGCTGGCAAGTTTTGCTCTTTATTCCATCTGTTGGTATTGGGATGAGAGTTGAGATGAAGTGCCATTTGAGTACGCCTTAGCTAATGACTTTTGGGTTAATGTTGTGCATCAATACAGGTTCTCTCCGTAAGCTTGTTTTGGACGGGTGCAGTGCTATGTAATACTGTACATGTTATAGTGTCTGGGATGGTGTTCCTTGTTCTTATCCATGGTGGTCGCGAAGCGCCATCTATGCCTCCAAAATCGTTGATCAGGTCTCTACGTTATACTGTGACAACTTCTTTTGGCAGCATCTGCTATGGATCACTCTTCACAGCTGCTATTAGGACACTGCGGTGGGAGGTAAACATGTGTGCACCCTTTTTTCTTTTAGCTCTTTCTCTTTTTCCACATTCTGAAAGTTCTTTTTTTTTTTTTTTTTTTTTTTTTGGAATTCTGAAATATAATTCAGATCAGGGGAATTCGTTCAAAGATTGGCAACAACGAGTGTCTACTTTGCTGTGTTGATTTCCTTTTTCATCTTGTGGAGACTCTTGTTCGTTTTTTCAACAAGTATGCTTACGTGCAGGTAGTTTTGTTCTTTTTCTGATTGTAATCTCTGTCATTTTAGTTATTTGGTCAAATTTATCAAAATATTAACCAGCTTTAAATTTGTCCACATGACATAATAAATCTGCTTTGGTTAAATTGATTCTGTTGAAGTTAGAGGATTTGCAACATCTCATTTCCTCAACTTATCCCTTCAGAGTTGTTTAATTGACTTCCAATTGTTATCTCTGGAGGGAGCAAAGCTCTATCATTATTTGTTGATGAAAATTTTATTTGGTATGCTTAACCATCTGTATAAGTGGCACTTAATTGTACTATATTTTAAGGAAATGATTGGTACAATGAAACAATGCGATTGAACCGAGGGTGGTGTAAGGTAAGCAATGGACCAACTATGCTTTCTTACAAGAACATTGGTAACTAAGGATCAGCGTTATTTCAATCTTGTTTCAACCAAATTGGGATGGCTTTTGATGGCCTTGGACTTTTAGGAAATGAAACACAATACATGGTGAAAATGCTTATCTGCACGTGTAATATGTAGATATTGATTTGAATTATTGACTTAGTATTAGCATGTTGAAATGAATAGTTGCGGGTCTTGACTTCTAGACAGGGTCATTTTCTTCTTTTTGAGGATTCCAAATGAGGTGCATGAACTTGTTAGAATCTGATTCACTATATCTATCAATCTTTGAAAAAATTGTCCCCGTGTTTCTGATGATGGTCATAATCTGTTTCTTATACAATTTGATCCACCACATACTGCAATAATGAATCCCTTGCCCCCACTCCAAAAACATTTGGATTCTACTTTTTGTTCCCAAGTTTGCTCATTACTATCACCAACCTCCTCTTCAGATAGCAGTTAATGGTAAAAGCTTTAACCATTCAGCGAGGGACGCATGGGAGTTATTCCAGTCAACTGGTGTTGAAGCACTCGTTGCCTACGATTGTTCTGGCGCTGTTTTACTAATGGGCACTTTATTGGGTGGACTCATAACTGGAACTTGCTCTGGAGTCTGGACATGGACAAAAAGGAGCGACAGAGTTATTATGGTTGGTTCTACCGCCATGTTAATGGGAATGGTCTTGGTAATTATCACCCTCCAACACAAACTTTATCTCCCTTGTGTTCCTACTTTTTGTTTGACCATTTCTTTCATCCGAGTTCTTATCTGTTTTGCGTCAACCAAGACATAAATCTATATGCTTGTTCCGAAAAAGAGAGTTTTAAATATCTGCGTTTGGTTTGGTATATAGAGCATGGAGAAACAACTTATTTTATACATATTTTCAGGTGGGACTTGCAATGGTGGTTGTGGAAAGTGCTGTTACATCCATATACATATGTTACGCGGAGGATCCATTGTTAATTCATCGATGGGATGCCGAGTTTTTCAATCAGATGTCAGAGACGCTGCACCAGCGCCTTCAGTACCGGAGTGCAAGAGCAAGGGAAGTTTTAACCCACAGTCGCTTTGATCCCCACATGCAAGAAACACTTCCAATTTGAAATCCTTGATTTGTACAATGTACAATGGAATTCATTGTGCTTTAATTTATTCACCCATCAATATACATACAAATGGTTTTCCCCTTCTGATTTTTTGTTTTTCCATTTTGGATTCTGATTTAAACACTCTATTCCTTTTGTGTCGTAACCTATTGGGTTGCCTTTTTCTTAGGCGTTTAACATCAAGTAGCAAAGGAGGAAAAAGCGGTGGTTGTTAAATTTGTTTTTAGTTCATAGTATACTCTGCCTGGTTTCAAAACCACATTTATCTTCAAAACTCTGTACAAACCATTGTTACTTTTTTATATTTTGGGCTATGACAATAATAAAAATAAGAAGAGAGGACACACTAGCAATTAAAATTTTTAGCTTATTTTGTGGAAGTTGATTTGGGCAACAGATTGGATCAGCTTGGTTGGGTGGTGAATATCTTTTTGCAAATTTAAGATTCTAATTCGATTCTATCCTTCTTTGATCCTTTTCTTTTTCATTTCTCGCTGTTCTTTCACAGGAAAAAGGGTGAAAGAAAAAGCCTTTTTCTAGCTTTGGAGTACGGATTCAAAACGAGAAAGAAATGAAAGTTTGTCATGTATTGGGACAGCTGGAAGTAGCCTAGGCTCTAGAGGGCTGAGGAAAAAAAAAACATCAAAAGAATATTCGGTGATGATTTTCTCTAGCTTCTGCCTCACATAACAGCCAAATCTGTCCAACTCACGTTTCCCATTTGTAGCAAACTGATTTTCTTCTGTTTGTCTTTATCGACGGGATCACAAAATCTGTATCAGTCATCAGTGAATCAAATTGAACCGCGTGCATGAAAAGATCGATGAAAAATGCTTCACACCGGCTGATGGGAATCCAGGAGAAAGCGAATCTGTTTGGTTCTTTGTTGAGAAGGTGCGGTTTAAAAAGTGTAATTTAAAAAAGTGTAATCCTATTTAATCTTATATGATATAATTTAGTTATTAATAAAACAGTGAAGTTTAACTTGAAAATGTAATATATATTAGATTGAGATCTACAATTTTATGAATAGTGGGTTATAATTTATTAAGATGAAATAAATTTTTCTTTAAAAAAATGACATTTTTTTTATGAAAACTAAAAAAAAAAGATACTTATAAATGGGTGTTTGTCTTTCACACATCAAATATATAAAAATGTACATTATAACCTATACGTTAGTAGCTAAATTATAACCCTATACATTATAATTTAGTTATTAATAAAACAGTGAGACGTAACCTAAAAATGTATTATATATTATATTGAAATCTATAATTTTATGAGTAATGGGTTATCACTCATTAAGATGAAATAGATTTTTCTTTTAAAAAAATGACAATTTTTTTGGTGGAAACTAAAAAAAGAAAATACTTATAGATGAGTGTTTGTCTTTCACACATCAAATATATAAAAAAAAAAAAGATTTTGACTAAATTCAATGATTTTAAATGTACCACCGATAGGATCTCTACGGAAAAAATACTCTTAAAAAATAGGTTTAAAAAGTTGAAAACAAGGGATATGATTTCTGAATAGAGCCCTTTTTTTTTTCATATATAAACTCAATTAAAGATTCAAATCAAGATTTATTTATTTTTTTTCCTACTCGAAGAACTTGGCTTAAAATAACTGGAACCATTTTACAAACGGGACTCTAAAGCTTGTGGGGGGTATTCTCGTCAATTGGTTTGCCTAATTGGGCCTCAAAAGTTAAGCCCAATGAAGGTCCATGATTTTGTTGTGCTGCTCACACGCTACACTAGGCAGTCTACGGTCATGATCATTGGTCGAGAGGGAAGACAAACCCCGTTTCGGTGTTCCACTTGCTTGTTTATCCGTTTGTTCAAATTCGTACTTTTCTTTCTTGTTAGCTGAAAAAGCTAAGAAAAAGGCCGTGCTTTTAGTTTTATCATAGGACCTACCAACTTACAGAAATGTTGCAGGGAAAGCTGGTGGAGTGAGTGTGATTGAGAAGGAAAGGCCTTTGTCACGTGCCCACAAGGGTAAACCTCACGTGACTTCCACTAGAGTTCAAAAATGGTAGCGTAATCCAAACATGCATGGCCAGACTCAAGACCAGCCAAATGGAAAGAAGAGGAAGAAAGAAATGCAGAAAGTGGAAATAATAAGTGGTACTTTAAAAAATGGGTGGGCCCAAAAGTTTTTTTTTTTTAAGAAAAATTACAACCCATGTCTGAATTATTATTATAAAATTAAAATCTAATACAATATTTAAAATATTTTAAAAATATTTTAAAAATATTTTTAATAATATAGTAATTATTTTAATAATATTACATATTGTTCTATATAATTACATATAAATAATTTTAATGATATTATTACGAGACATTTATAAAATTTTTATAAATTAGAGTCATATTTTAATTTAATAAATATAATTAGACTAATTATTTTATTAATTTTTTTTATTTAAAAAAAATAGATAAATAAATAACAATTTTGGAACAGAGAGGCTAAGAAAAAAAGTGTACGATTGCCGTATGAGATGCGTCATATTCTTTTGGCTTTTGGCATGATAAATGGCCTATTTTTCATTTAATTAATTTTTTTCAACTATTATTGGCTGTCACGTTATGTGTGTAATGCATGTCGGGCCCTGGGCCTCTGGCACAGTGCAGGAGAGTCTGGGGTATGTAAAAAACTCTCTTGACATCTTTACCCAAGAGGTTCCTTTCAAGCAAAGCCTTGTTTTTAAAGCCTCATAAATGAGGGATAAAGCCAAAATAAAAAAACACACAAATTTTTTGTTTTTTAATTGGAAATTTTTATGACAGAGAATTAATAAAACATCATGTTTTAGCTATTAAATTAATTTTTTTAACGATTTAATATATAACTAAAAATATTTTTATTTTGTTACATATTTATTTGTTAAAATTCTAATCAAACTAGCCAAAATCAGAAAGCATAATAATTTATATTTTTTATTTTTTAATAGGAAATTTTTATGTTTGAGAATTGACCAGGTATGATATTTTATCCGTCAAATTAATTTTTTAACAATTTAATATACAACTGAAAATGTTTCTGTTTTGCACACTATGCATTTTTAACATAAATAACTATATATTTTTCCTACAAATTTTTAACATAAATATTAACATATTTGTTCGTTAAAATCCTAATCATGCCGCGAAAATAGGAACACAAATATTTGCCAAATTTCCATGGTAAAAGTCTCCTTTTAATTTTGTTTTATAATTATTATATTGTTGCTTCACTTGCATACGCCTCAACGGCATCCCGTCATTTTTCGCGCGCTTGTTGTCACTGTTCCCCATGCAGGGCCTCTCTGTGTCGTCTGCTGTTTAGTGTCATTTTGTTGAAGTAAAATAATGGGGTCATCGTACCTGGTTCTAGAGAGAGAGAGCAAAAAAAGGAGGCATCTAATTCTATGCCCTACTGAGCCTGAGCTCCAGTTTCCCACAGTAGGAAGAGAGCCCTAGAGAGAGAGAGAGGGAACAAAGAATCAGCTAAGTAGGGGGTCGTTTTTTCCGTCTTGGGGAGTGGGACTTGTATTTTTTTCCACTCTCCTCTTCAAAGCGTGTGATCTCATCTATTCTACAAATTTTACAATGGAATGTGAAAAAAAGAAGAAACCTCAAGATCTTTTATATTCTAGAGTAGATAGAAAATTTTCCAATGGAAGACGGAGGAGAAAGAAAAACTCCCTGTCAAAAAGAAAAACTCATTTGCCGGAATATAGTTCTTAGCAATTAAATCATATCTGAGAGTCTTTTAAAACAAAAGGGTATAGAAAATAGGAGTTTCAAGTATGTAATTTTTCCAATACGAGTGAGAACTGTTACTTTTAGTTTTTAGGTTATTCAACGGTTTGATTAATAAAGGGGTACAATATTATGTCATGCGTTACAAAGGGGCCGTTTAGTACTATTTTTAAAATAGGTAAAAATATTTTTGTTTTATAAAATAAGAATTTTTTAAAAATTGTGCTGAGAGTGTTTTTAAAATTTTTTCTTGAAAAAAGTGTGAAAATATTTTCAAAAATTCTGAGAAAAAAAACAAACAGGGCCAAAATTTTGATATAAATATTTTCAAATAATACGGTTGACAATATAATCCAATGCTTAGAAAACAAGCTGTTAAAAAGAGTGGCAAAATTCAACATCTTTTAGTATATCATCCTATGCAGAGGATTTCGGATAGTAAAACACAAAGAAAATATGGTTTTTTGATCTCAAGTGCGTGTCCCTGTGGAGGAGTTTTTTGTGCGGCCGTGACGGAGAAAGAAGCAACATGTGGTCACGCCCTTCGAGTCTCGTGGCTGCGGATGAGTGCTACAGAAATTGGAGTGTGAGGCAAGTCTAGCACGGTCAAGCAAGGAAAGCATGCGGCCACACGTGTTGGCATCATGGAGTTCGCGTTTTGTGATTTTTGAGGTCAGTTACCTATTCTTTTGTAAACATATAAATAAATAGGTTGTGTTTTTTCTTTTGTAAACATATAAAAAAATAGGTTGTGTTTTTTCTTTGTAGAGAGCAACAACTCAGAGAATTGAGAGATGGACGCTTGAGAAAAATACTTGAGAGAGAAAGTGCAATTTTATCTTGTAAAATTCTTTATTATTATTATGAATTATTCTGTAGCAGCTGAAAGTAGACGTAACTCTCACATTGAAGGTGAACTACTATAAGTTTCATATGTTTTTATTTATTTTTCGTTTTCACTAAAAACTAAGCCTCCTAATTCGCAAACAAGTGTCCTTATTGCTAGGGAAAAAAAAAAAAAAAAGACTATAGAAGTATATATCAATTGGGCAAAAGTTGATAAAAATTAAACTTTCATTTTATTAATAGTTTTTTTTTTTCAAGCCCTTAGGACCGCATAATACTCCAAATATTTTGTTCGGTCTGTCTTCTCTTTTTTTTTTTTGTTCTTTTATGCCTAACTTTAAATATAATAATAACGTTTGCGGCTGATAAGCAATTGCTAAAGCTTAATTCGTAATCAATTAAAAAAGATTGTATCTGTAATGGTCATTTGCACTAAAGAGGCCTCTGGTAAGTTTATCTTTTTCTTTATGGTTGTAAAACAATTTGGGAAGTGGGAACTACATGTGTGCCATTAATTCGATGTCAACCATTGTGGTTTTAAATTCAAAGTGCTTTATTTGCTTTAGGAAGAAAGCTTCTCACTTTCCTCAACACAATTAGATCCCTTTTGATCAACTTTTTATCATAATGTTTTTTTATTTGATTAGATGTACGGCTACTAGATAGCAGCATGTTTGGTTTTATAACCATAATTTAATCATGTTATTATTGTTATTGTGGATATTTGACCCATAAAATACATAGGCCAAGTCATACTAGATAACGTTGGTAGAACACTGCTATTTTATTATCACCCATGATAAATAATGTTTTTTCCATGTAGCAATATTATTGGACAAAAACATTCATGTATCTTGCTTAATAAAATTTTCCCCTTTTCTATATATAAAGGAATTTGTCAAATTAATGATAATTTATGGGGTGTTTGAAAGGTGGTGGAAACCAGTGGTGAGAACCAAATTTACTGTAGCATGTGAGAGCTTTACACTGTTGCAAATTTTTTTTATTGTTACTGTAGCATATGAGAGCTTTATACTGTTCATAACTGATTTTGTGGTGGAAACTTTTTGTGGTGGGAACCGCAGTTCCCACCACTTTGCCAAACACCCACTTATTTTATTTTTTATTTTTTCATTTATTGATACTATTACACCACGAAATTGTTTAATAATATTCTCTCCTCATTCTTGATCAACAATTGCCAAGTTAAAGCTAACAAAAATGCTTGTTCACAGTTAAATTCTTACTAAAACATAAATAATGTATTGATTTTTGTTCGTTTCATGCTTTTTTTTTTTTTTTCCGAGAGAAATTCGTTTCGCACTTTTAACAATCGTTATTATAGTCAAAAGATCACAGGTAGAATTTTTTTTTTTCCTTTTAATTAAAGGAATGTCTCTGAAGAAAATTTTACTTAATAAACACGTACTTTTTGATGAAAATTTTCAATTATGTTCACTTGCAGAAGAGTGAGAATCTACGGTATACCATGAAAAATAATCTACAAGTAGAGTTATTTTTTGACCATTAAATTATGTCAGAAACTTTTATATTTTTAATTTGATTTAATTTCAATAGTTTAGAAACATGCCCCACAATAAAAACACACCGATTATATAAAATTCCGTAAACAAATGAAAAATACTTGAGGGCACCCTAAGTGCCAGCCATCGTAACTATTAGAATTTGAGTCGTATCTTTAAATCTTATGTCATAAGAATTTTTTTTGAAAAATTCTTTTCAACCTATCGAGTTAAAACCTTTTGAATTAAGACTTACTCTTTTGTAACTAGTGGGGTTTAGCTTTGAATAGGAATACTTTTATTTTTTATTGTCCATAGAATTCAACACTACCCATGCACTTATTATTTAGATTAAAGAAGGCGATTCTATTCAAATGAGTAAAAGTATAAGTAGTAAATTTGATTGAATGTGACGATTTTGAAAATTAAAAAGTGTCAAAAATCACAACTAATAGGGATTGACACTTGTCTACAAACGCCATATCATAAGATTTTTTTTTTTAATTTTATCGTGTTTAATACTAATATCCTAACATTGCTGGAAAAAAAAAAAGACAACGCTAATTAGGTGGATAAAAGAGTACAAGAAAAAATTGAATTGAATTGTTTTGAATAGTTTTTTATGACTTAATGCTCCGTATTGAACAAGTAGGTCTAAATTATATTTATCATAAGGTATTTATGGTTTAGCTTTGAATAGGATTGCTTTTATTTTTTATTGTCTATAGAGTTCAACACTACCCATGCACTTATTATTTAGATTAAAGAAGGCGATTCTATTCAGATGAGTAAACGTATAAGTAGTGAATTTGATTGAATGTGACGATTTTGAAAATTAAAAAATGTCAAAAATCACAACTGATAGGGATTGAGACTTGTCTACAAACACCATATCATAAGTTTTTTTTTTTAATTTTATCGTATTTAATACTAATATCCTAACATTGTTGGAAAAAAAAAAAAAAGATAACGCTAATTAGGTGGATAAAAGAGTACAAGAAAGAATTGAATTGAATTGTTTTTAATAGTCTTTTATGACTTAATGCTCCTTATTGAACAAGTAGGTCTAAATTATATTTATCATAAGGTATTTATGGCTTAGCTTTGAATAGGAATACTTTTATTTTTTATTGTCTATAGAGTTCAACACTACCCATGCACTTATTATTTAGATTAAAGAAGGCGATTCTATTCAGATGAGTAAAAGTATAAGTAGTGAATTTGATTGAATATGACGATTTTGAAAATTAAAAAGTGTCAAAAATCACAACTGATAGGGAGAGAGACTTGTCTACAAACGTCATATCATAATATATTTTTTTTAATTTTATCGTGTTTACTATTAATATCCTAACATTGCTGAAACAAAAAAAAAAGACAACGCTAATTAGGTGGATAAAAGAGTACAAGAAAGAATTGAATTGAATTGTTTTGAATAGTTTTTTATGACTTAATGCTCCGAATTGAACAAGTAGGTCTAAATTATATTTATCATAAGGTATTTATGGTTTAGCTTTGATTAGGAATACTTTTATTTTTTATTGTCTATAGAGTTCAACACTACCCATGCACTTATTATTTAGATTAAAGAAGGCGATTCTATTCAGATGAGTAAAAGTATTAGTTAATTTGATTGAATGTGACGATTTTAAAAATTAAAAAATGTCAAAAATCACAACTGATAGGGATTGAGACTTGTCTACAAACGCCATATCATTAGATTTTTTTCTTAATTTTATCGTGTTTAATACTAATATCCTAACATTGTTGGAAAAAAAAAAAAACAACGCTAATTAGGTGGATAATAGAGTACAAAAAAGAATTGAATTGAATTGTTTTGAATGGTCTCTTATGACTTAATGCTCCGTATTGAACAAGTAAGTTCAAACTGGTATTTATCATAAAATGTTAAAAAACTATGATTAAAATTATATTTATAATTTAAAATACTATAACATATAAAAATTTTATATTATTTAATAACCACAATTATAATTTGAACCGATGTTATTAACCAACCCGTAAGTTTTATTAATAAAACATAGTATTATAAAGAAAGATGACAACAGTATTTCAGGCCGGTAAAGGGGCATAGGGAGTGTGAGGAACACAGGAGTGGAAGAGGGTGGGGGGTGATATGGAATTATGTGTGGGGTATTGGGAAACTAAAATCCCAAGTTCAGAGAGCAATAATAAAAAGCCTGCCTCTTTTTCTAATCCAATTAAACTATAAATAAAAAATTAGGAGCCGTACTGATACGCTATCTTGTTCTGTTCTTAATAATACATCACAAGATTTTCTTCACTTCAATGCTCTTCTTCTTCTTCTTCTTCTTCTCCTTCTCCTACTCTTCCTTTTCCTTCTTTTCTTCGAACTCTACTTAACCATTCCCACATCTTTTGTCTTTTTTTTTGTTTTTTTCCCTCTATTTATTCCCACGTTTTAGACAACAAAAAAACTTGTCTGAAAGAACAAGGAAAACAGAAAAGACAATGCAGAGCTTCAAAGCAGCTCCTTCTCCGTCCAACCCTGAATTATACTCTCACTCTTCCTTCTATTTCAGGTCCTACCCTTTTCTTCTCTCTCTCTCTCTCTTCTTTTATTTTTGTTATTTTTCTCTACTGATATGTGTAGCATACCAAAAAGTTGTCAACTTTTAATTGTAAAAGTACATTTTTAATGGATACAAAACTTGAAAAACTTATACAGTACTATCTCTTTTTGTTTTTGTTGGTGTGACCAAAATAAAAATTAAAAAAAAAAAAAAAAACAGAGGAGATGATTGTAACAGAAACCAAACTCGGTTCTCGGATCTTGGGGAGCTTGAAACATCCGCTTGCGCTTTTCCTCACGATGATGCTGTTGATTTAAGCCCAAGTATTCTCTTCTTCTCTCTTTTATATTATTTTACTACTAAATTTATTATATTTACTATATATATATATATACGGACATTGTCGTCCCATATAAGTAATAACAAATAAACAACTCTCAAGTCTTAAATACCTTTTTGTTTTAAAAAAATTTATGTTTATTTTTTATAGGCTCTATATTCAGCTTAAAATCAAACATCATCGCTGTTTTACCTAATAACTTGCAACACGGGACCTTCAACACGGTACTAGTACTCACCCACTTCTTTTTCTCTTCGTTCCTCTGTTCTCCAATGGCTGTTTTGATGGATTTTTCATTTCCATTGATGGGTTCTCTCTCTCTTTTTTTTTTTTTTTTTTTTTTCATTTTTTGGTGTTAAACGACATGGGTTTTTTGCAACAGAGCGTGTCGTCGTGCTTGGAGAACATGGCTTCAACGGCAGGAACGACAGGGTGTGTAGACACTGGACAACAACAACAACAACAACAGTTGGAGTATCAGCAGCAGAAAACGACGACGAAGATGGTCGTCGGTACGCCGTTGGGAAACGGTAACTTTGAGAATTGGTGTGATTCAGCTATGGCAGACAACAGCCAGCACACTGACACTTCCACAGATGTTGACACTGATGACAAAACCCATGTATAATTCCCCCCATCTCTCTCTCTCTTTCTCTTCGCTTGTTTCTCAAAAAATCTAATAAACTAGTTTAATCCTAAGAATTTCTGTTTCTAAAGTTAGAACATGGACCATGTTAGATAGTTACATGGAAGTATTGTTAGTATATTTGGTTCACCGATTCAAACCGAAAATTCATGTTTGAACCGCTTTGTAAGATTATTTTCTTTTATGGAATGTGAATTATTGCTGCAAACTTGTAACGTCCTCTTAGATTAGATTTTTGAATCTAATTGAAAATCATTAGATTTTGGCGTGTTGTTGGGAGATAGGAAAAACATTAGATTTTTGCGTGTTGTAATGTTCTTTGGAAAGGCCATTACTTGGATTTGGATTTTTGTTAGGATGTTTTGATATGTTACTTCTGATTGATCAATGGGTGGGGTCCGTCTGCTGATGGGACCCAACTATGTCTGAGAGGGTGGTACTTTTGAGCCATCACTCGCAATACGTACAACAAGATCGCCTGATGGACCCATCTCTTAATTACGTATCTAGCTTCAGCAGAGAGGTTTCAGAGTTAAAAAGATTTTTTAGTGAATTTTGTCTCTTCTGTTTGCCCTATAGTGGTGTCTGATTAGCCTTTTGTGTACAACTAGCCGTGAAGTAATGTGATATAACCCTTTTACGTGTATACATATATTAGTATTTATTATTTTCCCTTGCAGTGGTTCAGTTCAGTACAAGTAAACTCTCTGATTGCAGCTTTTGATTTTTGATTTTTGAATTTTTATTAATTTTTTACCTTCTTAGTATCACGGAATGCAGCAGGGAACACTTGCAGTGGTGGATTCCTTGGAGCAGGCCAAGGGAAAAACTGGTGACCAAAAGGTCCTTTTTTTTGGAATGAGATTCTTAACTTCTCAGACTCTTGTGATTATGTGTTTTTTTTTTTTTTTCTTTTTCCTTTATTTGTTTCTTGAAATTTAGTCTGGGCACCGAATTTGCAGACACTTCGTAGGCTGGCGCAGAATCGAGAAGCGGCGAGGAAGAGTCGTCTGAGGAAGAAAGTAATAATTCACTTCTTAATTTGTATGGCATCACATCTCAGATGAATAATAGGTTTCTTTGGTATCTTACAATGTGCATTGTGAACATTTTCATGAAATCTAAGGGGTGGACATTTTTTTTTCCCAATAACATGGTAATGTTTTTGCTTTGTAATGCTTGCCGAGGTGTGGCTATTCGGCTGTTATAAATATATGAAAAAAAGAGAAAAAATGTGGACATTAGACATTACCAAGCATAGCCTTAATACTTCATTCCTGAATAGATGAAAAAAATGCACTAATTTTGTAGATGGCAACTCACACTATATGCTTACCTTGTCAAAGCCACTCGTTCTAACTAGCAGTTCCTTAAATTTGAAATTAGAAAGGAAAAAGTCTGTAAGCCTTATCTGTTGAAAAATGAAAAATGGGAATGTTCTTAAGTTAATGAATGGAACACATTTGGATCATTTATAGGTTTTGGTTTTGGATAGGCTTATGTTCAGCAGCTGGAGAATAGTCGTCTTAGGCTTTCGCATCTAGAGCAAGAGCTTCAACGAGCACGCCAGCAGGTACAAGATTTTAAGATTTCCTCTTAATTATATTTATTTTTCTTATTACATCCCTTTGTCATAGTTTAAACTATTTCCATCTTGGTTTTTGTGTTCCAAATGCAGGGTGTGTTTATTGCATCTGGATATTCTGGTGATCACAATCAATTAATAGCTGGAAATGGTGAGTATTTAAATAGTTGTGTATATTTCATTAACAATCTTCTGTTTCTGGTGTTCTTGTGTTAGAAAACTAAATTTGGTTGTCTTATTAACATGTTTACTAAATCCTTTTTGCAAACTTTTATATAATGCAACTTTGAAAAATTAGTGTTTGAGTCTCTTGGTACAACTCAATTCTCTAAACCATACCTGACCTTAATACAATACCGAGAATGTTTTCTACCTTGTCACATGGTTTCTTTAAACAATTTCACTTTGCAGGAGCGCTTGCATTTGACTTGGACTACGCACGCTGGCTTGATGAAAATCAGCGGTTGATAAATGATCTTAGATCAGCCGTGGATTCCCATATGGGTGACAACGAATTGCGTGTTCTTGTCGACGGAGTGATGGCACATTACGACGAAATATTCAGGCTGAAGACTATTGGAGCCAAGGCCGATGTGTTCCACATGCTTTCTGGCATGTGGAAGACCCCTGCCGAGAGGTGTTTCATGTGGTTAGGCGGGTTCCGCTCATCCGAAGTTCTAAAGGCAATCTTTAGTTTATCTCTCTCTCTCTGTCTCTCTCTCTCTCTAAATGTCATTTGCTTATTGTCTTTTGTTTTTTTAATTTTATGTTGGCGATTCAGATACTTGGGAACCACCTAGAGCCTTTAACGGATCAACAGTTGATGGGCATATGTAACCTGCAGCAATCTTCTCAACAAGCTGAAGATGCCTTGTCACAAGGCATGGAAGCCCTGCAGCAATCCCTTGTGGAAACGCTTTCGTCGACTACTCTTGGGCCTGCCGGATCAGGAAATGTCGCAGACTACATGGGCCAAATGGCAATCGCAATGGGAAAACTCGCCACCCTAGAGAACTTCCTTTATCAGGTATGACTCAACTTTGACAATCGGACATGGCATGTATAAAAAATTAGAATTCTATGACAAGGCAGGGAAAAAAAAAAAACTATCATTGAAACACAATCCTGAAACGTCACATTAGAATCATATAGATAAAGAATAGAATCATATCAGATAAATAATAGTATTATAAATTAACAGAATTCGATAAAGATTTAACAATAAAGGTCATGTCCTTGGAGTGTCAAGAAAAACTTGCTAACGAAATAATGCAACTTTTGGTCTTCTTTTACCTGTTAGGCTGACCTTTTGAGGCAGCAAACTCTCCAACAAATGCATCGAATCCTTACAACTCGGCAGGCTGCTCGCGCTCTTCTTGTCGTTAGTGATTACTTCTCGCGTCTTCGAGCACTCAGTTCATTATGGTTGGCGCGCCCTAGGGAATGAAAATCGTGCTCTGAATTTGGCTCTGCCATGTAACAAAATCTGTTCAGCGTATTGGAAGACCGACAACAAAGATGGGGACCCAAATAAAAAAAGAAAAAAAAGAAAAAAAAAAAGATGGTAAACCTCTTTTAGACGCTGCCCTAAATCCTAATTAGCATGGACTATATGATCATAGAGTAGATCCTCTACATGGCTTTCCTGGGAAGATGACCCTTTGAACTTGAATGGAAATTATCAATGGTTCTACGGTTTCTTCTCTTTTATTTTATTTTTTTTGCTCTTTTCTCTAGTGGGTAAGAAGCAATTAATGTGTAACCCATTTTTACCTTATGGTGTTAGCCTATACTAATTTTATCAGATGTTGCTATATTGGTGCTTGAAAGATGCAGGGAAATGTTGTTTATAGTAAAGTACACTTTGTTCTACTTCAATCATATGGTTATTTCTAACTTTTTTTGGGTGGCCTTAAAATGTTGTCACTCGTGTGCACGGATACACCTTATGTCTTGCCTAAATTATGGACATTTTTTCACAAAAAATATTTTACTTTAAGCGTTAAAAGAAAATGTAGAACTTTAAAAAAAATATTAAACGTTAGATTGTAGATGATATTATTGTTGATTGTTGATCGTTGATCTTGACATAGAGGTATTTTCACGCCATAATAAATTGAAAGTTAAGTAGTTTGTTCATGGTACTTGCTCTTTGGTCATGTTTTCCTTTAGTTTTCCTTTTCAAGGCAAATATCTAGCAGCGTTGACAGGGCTCTGATTTTTCATCTCTTCAGCAAGGCAATAGTTTTGCCTTGAGAAGAGGCGAAATTTCCCCCTTTTTTCGCTTATGCGTTCCATTTTTTGTCTGATATTATAGTGACACTGTTTATATCGGTCCTTGGCTATTAAAATTTTCACAATAAAAAGGTCACCAAATGACAACAAAAAATGTGTCAAGTGACAACTTATGAAATATTATACTACATTATTTTATGGGAAAAATTATTTAATTTCTATCAAATGCGTTTTTTAATCTTTTCTTTTACTCGGTCCTATCTATTAGTTATCTTTTAAGGTCCTTCATTTGCATTATCTTTTTATCCTTTTGCAGCATTCTGTCCTCTCTTTTATCCATATTTTGGGTTATAAAACAAGTTTTCAATTCTAATTAATGTAACGTAAGATATACGAGTTTCCAACCGTGCAACTAAGCGTCCGTTTTGTAAATAGATTTGAATTAGTGATTTTATTTGAATTATGTGATTTGAATTAAAATTTACGTTAATGATTTGAATTGTCATCCGAATTAATGTTTGGATGTATATTAATGTTTTAATATGATGAGTATGGAATAAAATTGAAATTTGTGTTTGGAGAGATAGTGAAAATAGTTTTTTAATTTATTAATAAATCTAATAAAATTTTAATGTTAATGATTTTAAAAAATATGTAATGTGTATCTTAATTTATTTCTCTCTTTATTAGAAACACAATGAAAAAATCATCTCATTTGGATATCAAATGAATAAGTTATAATTTTTTTTTTCAATATATGAGAAAAAAATTTTAACTTTTACAATATTTTAAGTTAAAGGGGATCAAAGCTTTGAAAACTTGGATTCTTGATATTTAAAGGATTCAGATTTTGGGAGAAACAAACATATATCCAAATGATACTTAATACTCGAATTTAAATTTTAGTCTATTGAGTCCAAACGATACACAAAACATGCCTGTTTGCTTTAGTGGTTTGAATTGTGTTAGTTTGAACTTTTTTTATTTGAATAGAAAAATTCAAATTGTGCAGTTTAAAGAGTAATCCGACTTAGCGTTTTGATGTGTAGTTAAAGTGTTAATTTAAACTAGATATTCAATCTGAATTTGTGTTTGGATGAGTATTGAAAATTCTAATTTGAAGCATAAAAAAAATTAATTAATTAAAAAATAAGTATAAAATATGTAAAAAGAAGTTATTTAATTAAAAATATAATAAAAAATAATAGTGTTAAATTATAAATATAAATATATAAGAGTGAAATTATTGTTCAATGTTGGTTCGAAATGTTGAAATAGAAGAGGGATTTGAACTCTAAATTGCGTTGTTCATCCCAGTTTGAACTGTTAGTTTAATTCGAATTAAATACTTTATCAAACACTAATTTAAATTATAATGGTTATTTAAACTGAGTTGAACTATACTGAACCAATCAAACAAACAAGGTGATAGCAACGATAACAACATGATGATCCCAACATCCTCAAAAGCTGTACATGTCCATGAATTGTCCAATAAAACAACACACAAAATCATCAACTACCAACCATATCAAATCAAAAGACATTAATACAACCGCTCTTAAGAGTTTCCATTAACATCATATCATGATCTCATCCAACTTAAAATGTAAGGAAAACATCAACTTTGTGGGAACTAAAAAAGACATGATTGGTAGGTATTTATCTTTTTGAACATATAAAAAAATTTTTGATTAAATTTAATGGTTTTTTGCACCACTGATGGAATTTTTCACTAGAGAAGTCTCTATCACAAATAATGAAAAAAAAAAGAGAAAAAAAAAAAAAAAACTCAAATACCTCATGTGTTTTTGCTTAAATATCACTTTTGTCTCTCCTATTATTAAAATGCTCAAAACAAGTGTTTTTAAAAAGGAATTTTTGTCTTTCTATATAATCTATTTTAGATTAATTTAAAAACCATACATGTGGTTTTTGATCTTATCAAATGTATACTTTCATATTAGATTTAATACACAAATCTATATCTTACATAAATCTATAGATGATTTGACCTTTAAAATGACAAATTTATCTTTAAGTAAAAGATAAAAAAATTAAAAATTTCAAAAAATAAGAAAAAAAAAATGAAGACACACAAAACACCTATATTTGAAAGTATTTTAAATATTTTTGAAGGCAAAAACCTTAATATAGAGTTTTTTTAAGTTTTTAAAGTTAACTTCTTTTTAATTTGAGGATGTTTTGGGCAATTTTTTAGGTCAAAATTGAAGATTGATTGAGCAAAGATATAAATTTGTGTATTAAATCTAATTTAAAGGTATAAATTCGATGAGATTAAAAACCGACTGTATATTATTTGCATAGACCAAAAATAGGTATAAAAAGAATAACCCTTTCAAAAACATACTCAAAATATATTCTGAAGCAATAAATTTATAAAAACTTTCAAGATTATCCTTCCTAATATATGTTAAATGTTGTTGTAAATATAGCTTGACTTAAAAATTAAAGAAAAGGTAAATTAAAATGTTTAAATAAATATTTTAATTAAGCAAATATTTTAATTATTTATGAAGTTTCTATTTTGTAAGATAGATTTTATTTTGTAATTTAGTTAATAATGTTTTAAATTGTATTTAGTAAAAATTAGAAAGAATAATTTAGTTTTTCAAAAAGTTTAATTAAAAATAAAAATCCTTGTTAGAAAAAAAAAAGCACACACACATACACAATAGCCTTTCAATTATCTTCTACGAAGACAAAAAATATGCCTGTAGATAAAATAATAATAATATTGTTAGGGGCACGAACATCAACTAAACATAACAAATTGATAATTCATTAGGAAAAAAAAATTAATAACATTTGTCACTGTGGTTGTAGTCCCTATTGGGGTTGCATTTGTAGTTGACATTGTAGGTGTGGCTATTGCAGTTGTTGTAGTTGCATTTGTTGTTGTTGCTGCTGCTGTTGTTGCTGTATCTGTTGTAAGTTATATTTAAAATAACATTTAAATATAGTAGTATCTTGGGCATTTTAATAATAACAGGGTAGTTTAATTATGATTTTGAAAACATAGTAGTATCTTGGGCATTTTAATAATAACAGGGACAAAAGTAATATTTAAACGAAACACAAATGGCGTTTTTCTAAAAAGAGTGACATATATTAAATTTGATGATTACCAGCCAGGAGAAGACAAAGCCTAAGTTTCAATTTGCAATTGATGTGCTTCTAAGAGAAGTTTTGCTTCGAGCAAAAAAAAAAAAAAAACAAAATTCAAAAGCTATAATTTTTAACTTCTCCAAATAGCTTAAAAGGTGTATTGGTTTATGTGCAAAGTGTTTTTGTAAACTTTTACCAAACACTAAAGTTGCATTGGTTTTTGTCTAAAGTGCTTTTAGGAGTTCTAAAAACAATCCCAAACTAGGCCAAATAATAATAATAAAAAAATCTAATGCAAAACATGGATAAATGTAAGAAAAATTATTAGGGAGAAGAAATTAAAAAAGCAAATGTGAATGAAAGGCTTGATAAAATCACCTTCAAAGAGAGAAAAAAAAAAAAGAGAGGAGATATTTAACGAATATGCTAAAGAAAAACTCAGTGGATTAGACTTTGTCACTCTAAAAAAGTCTTGCATTTACTGCCATGTTGTTTAAATAAAATTATTTTGTTAGACAATCAAACCCTCTTGATCAACAAGCATTTAAAAAAAAAAAATCATAGAACTTAATTGACATGAACTATAAAGCTTAAGAATATATTTTAGATTATAAATATATTGTGTGATATGCCTATGGTATCCTCTACAATTATTTTTTTCTCGTGACATTAATTAATCCAAGCTAGAATTTGTGGCATTCTTGCAAACAGCCCGAGAAAAAACTAGGAAAATAGCATTTGTGATCATGCAGTTTCTAATTACATCATTAATAGAAATGGAAAACATTAGTTGAAAACTATATCTAAATCTAAAAGAGAGACAAATAAAATAAGGGTATTTTTTTGAAACACATTTTTTTTAATCTCTCCACACCTCGCTTGAAAGCACTCAACTTTAAAAGTATTGGTTTACTCTTACAGACCTATTAATTCCAGGATTAGCCTATCTTGATTAAATAAATTTCAAAATTTTGCTCCCTATTCAAGTGGGATATGTTTTCTCACCCACCATTGCCACTTGTCTATCTTTAATAGACCTTTTCCTTTTTTTGCTTTAGACTGAATGAATGCAATGATATTTATCAATTGATAATTTTTTCTTGATCAAACACATACCATGGATTTTAAAAATCATATAACTTTGAAATTACAAGACTATCATTTACTGATCTTTGGAAGAAAGGATCGAATTAGCAGGGACTATATAAGATGAATTTAGATCATATATTCTTTTTTACGTGTCCTCCAATAATATCATACTACATCAATTAGAATGTTTTTAACTATATAATTAATAATATGATATTTTAATTGATATAATATGATATTATTAGAGGATACAAACAAAGAGACATAAGAGTCGGATTTTTTATGGAACAAAAAAAGAGATTTATGAATATATATTTACAAAAAAAGCAATATACATGACAAATCAAAAAGAGTACTTGAAAATAGGAGAGGGTTATCCCCTAAAAAAAAAAAAAAAGATGGAGAAGGTCACTGTTTAATTTCACAAAAATAAAAATATTTACTTATGGCACACCGCAAATAAAACATTTAACAGTTCAAGTTTATGCAGGAAAAAAAATTATCACAAAACCAATTTAAATTATTATTATTTTAACTATGTTCTGAAACAACTTTTAAGTAAATAATACACACTTTTTAGTGGTCCTACTAATACAAATTCATTATCATTTTATGACTTAATCAAATGGAGTTTTTTTTTTTTTTAGCAAATTACTTTTATAGAATGATTTGTATGTAAAATTACTTTCTAAAAATTAAAATATGTGAAAATGTCTCGCATCAATATTTTTTACACTGCGCTTTGGTCATTTTGGTCTACAAACGTAGAAGAATTTATTTCAAATTTCTCTTGTCGCCAGCTTTCAACTGGGAGTCTATGCTGTTCGGTTGTAATTTTCTTTTGGGTAATTTCAAATTTAATTCTCATAAATGCAACTTGTTTCACTTTGACCTTTACAGATCAAAACTGTAAAAATAAAAAAAAAAAAAAAAAAAAACCATCAACAGAAGTTACAATATCTGTAGTTTTGCAATAAAATGTCATTTTAAAAGTTTTATAGGGTGGTTGGGAGAGTGGTGGGAACCACTTTTACTGTAGCATGTCAGAATTTTTTACTGTAGCAAATTTGTTTTTTGTTACTGTAGCATGTGAGAACTTTTTACTATTCATAACTGAGATTGTGGTGGGAACCACTTTATCAAACGGGGCCTTAGACACATGTGAATCACATGATTGTTTAATAAAAGGAAATACGATAAACTTAAACAAAATGGACTACTTTTTTTTAACCCGCACATACTTTCTCGTTTTAACCATAAGAACTGCCTCTTCTTTCTCACAACTCTCAGCATCATCATGATAATTTTACACTGTCTTTTACAACTGAGTCATGTAAACACCATATGTTAAAAACCGTAAAAAAAAAACCTAACAGAAGTGTTAGAAGTATAACTTTTGATAAGTTTGGGACCAATTTGTGTCATTTTAAATGGCAGGGGTCAAAATGAGGCAATGCATATTCTTTACGGGCTAAATTTGAAATTATTTTATTATTTTTTTCATTCGTTAAAAAAAAAAAAAAAAAACACATAAACCCTAGATCTCCCTCCAAACAAGCAAAAACCTCTCTCAAGTTCTTTTCTCTCTCTCTCTCTCTACCGTGGCTTGTGGAAAATGGAGGAACGAGAAGAACAAGCTCTCTCTGAAAATTCAAACCCTGAACCCAGAGGCTCAGCTCTCTGTGAAGAGTGCAAAGTGAAAGAATCCAAATACAAATGCCCTGGTTGCTCTGTTCGCTCCTGTAGCCTCCCCTGCGTCAAAGCTCACAAGCAACGAATCGGTTGTATGGGCAAGAGAAGCCGTACGGAGTTCGTCCCTCTTTCTCAGTTCGACGACAATCAGCTCCTTTCTGGTAACAATTTCTGTTAATTTGATTCCAATTTTCAGATACTTTTTTTTTTTTTTTTTTTTTAAATGTTTTCTTTGATAGCTTTGGTTTGCTTGGTAAGGTATCTCTAGAAATTCTAGATTTTTATTGTCCTGAAATTTGCCGGACGAAGTTTGATATAGTTTCTTCAAATTTTAGATTTTGAAGCTCTTTTTTGAGGCGGCGACGATAAATATTCGTTGATTAACAATGCTTTAGGATATGATTCTTTGATTTTTTTTTAAAATTTTTTTAAGAAGAAAGAAACTTTTAATGCATATCCTAACAAAAATGCTTTTTGTTCAACAGTGATTTGTTACTGAATTATGGGTTTGGGGTGCTGAGGATTGAGTGTTTGCTTCTTATTTTAACTATTAGCCTCATTCCTTCTAATTTTGTTAAGTTCTTTTTGTTAGATTACAATTTGCTCGAGGAAATAAAAAGGGTTGCTGAATCAGCTCAAAGAATGAGAAACAAGCTGTGTAGATATAACTGTTTTAGGCTGCCATTTCACCTCAGAAGCCTTCGGAGTGCCGCTGCAAGTCGGAGAACGAAACTCCTATTTCTTCCAGGTGGCATGTCAAAAAGAGAGATGAATCAAACTCGATACAATCAGAGGTTAATCTCTCAAAGGGTTTACACCATTGTTTATCATATTTTTAGCTTGTTATGTTCAGCAACATTTTGTTCTGGCAGATAAAGTGAAAGATTGTAATTCTTGGGGTCTCTTTTTATAGATTTCCTTGAGGTTGGGATTTAGCTTCCTGGGTTAGTTAAGTCTTTGTGAAAATTGCAAATATAGATGCTTTGAGATTGGAGTTCTTAATTGATTTTTGTAATTTCTGTTTGTCTGAAAGGAAGAAGTGTATTTACTGGACAATTGAGTGGCGATTCCATTCAACCGATGTTGTACTAGTTGACCATGGGTGAGCAGCTTACCACTTTTTATGCAATCTGATTAGTGTTTCACTTTCTTAATAATTATATTCTAGGCTTTGGTAGTATTTGAGAGCTGAACTATTTGACGGCGATGCAGAACTATTTGAGTAAACGAAAACATGACCATCTGCTCCATTATTGGGAACCATCTAAAACCTGGCCCTTGGAATCATCAATTAAAGCAATTTTGTGAGGAAGAGCTTGATTCGCTCAAGTTCTTTATTCGTAAATATCATAAGGTTTGTTTTTTCACTTCTCTTTTCTGGATGATATTCTGGAATAGATTAGTATGAGCATTTAAAAAGAAGAAAAGGCCAAACTACTCTATAACCTATTCATTTTTTGCAGTCCTGATTTGAAAGGCGGATATCTAGTTGTTTGTTTTCAAAGAATAAGGGGCAAAAATTCTACTTTTTTTGGCGGTTCTTCTGTCATTTATTTTCATTGTACAAAAAATATCTCCTTTGAAAGAAGCTTTTCTTTTTTGGATGTTATGTCAGGGTGCAAAGTCACCTTTCTATGAGTTGGATTCTAAGGTTCCATTGAGGCAGCAATTGGCAAATATGTTTATCTTGGAGTATCCCATCATTTACGTTTTTCTCCCTTCACACTGTATTGATTTTGAGGTCATTAAACAAGCTCGTCCTGCCATACACAAACCAGAGTTTAGAAGTTCAGGAACCAATAATCATTTGAGCCCAGGAGAAATTCCTTTTAAGGAGGAGGAAATAGAAGAAGATGATGGCTCGTTGGCTCCTAGAGTGTTTGATCTCATGAAGCATGAGAATTCAGCTTCCCCAAATAAGTTACCTCGTCGAATTAGCTCTGAGAAAGTACCAATCAACTCATCAGAGAGAGCTTTGTCAGCTGGAGTTGCAGGAGGAAGTGGTTCACATTCTGGCCCCAAGATCAACGAGCAATTTGTTTTTGAAGACATGGATTTTGATTTCGATCAAGGGTTAATAGATGCATACTCGGATCTCATTGCAGATATTAATCCTGATGACTTTCTTGATTTTGAAGGTAAATTTACCAAGGAAGTAGGAACAGAAGAAAGGAAAGATTCATTTGTTGAGGAAGGGTTCCTAGCAGAGGACGATTTGGAAGAGGGAGAGATTGTAGAATGAGTTGATGAATGATATACTCAAAGCATCCCTCAGATGGAAGTAGAAGTAGAACTTTAAGCTCCGCCCATCTCACTTCGTACTTCCTCTGCAACGATGATGTTCCATTTTATGGGGCTTGATTGATAGGAGGCGCTCTCTTGTGTGTTTAGCTTTGTCCACTTGTCAGGGGGGCACACTGATTGATTGCTTCAGGGATGAGGTTATATTTCCAAGTTCCTCAAATGCCAAATAGAGCACTTCTTTCGAGATTAGTTCCTTCAGCATAGAGCAACTGAGCTTGTCAAATATTGTCATGATTTTAATGGTGAGAATGGTTGTTGTCAGGCTTTGTTTGTTAGTTCCTTGAATTGGTTCTAGGGTGAGAATCTGGTCTTGGCATTTTGTTCTCATTTCTCTGTATATCTGATTTTTGACATTTTCATTTTAAATTATCTTTTCTTTTCAAATATAGAAGCTGCAGGTTTTTTGTCGAGGGCAAGAAGAATATGCAGGAATAAATGTTCTTAGTTGTCCTACTCCTGGACGGTCATAGTAATTTTGTTGTAGGATTAAATTTAATAGCCCTTGTAGTTTGTAATTATTCAGCTTGGTCACGGCTAAGCTTCAGCGGAGCTTCAAAAGTTGACCAAATCTTTTGGAATTCACCTTCCCCCACAGATCATGCAGAAGCACCTGCTTGAACTCGCCAATGTAATATTATTTGACACGTTTGTTTTGCTATAGTGTTATTTCATCAAATTTAAAAGTGTTACACCGTTTTTAGTTTCAACTCAACTTTTAGTTCGAACCAAAATAACAAACTTTGCAGTTGCTTTTATTACCTAGTGAAAGAGGTAAACATTTCCATGGGAAAAACTAAAAAAGCAAACATTACCGTACACAAACTGACAATGAAGCAACATAAAGACATTTTGCGGACTGAATATTACATGATATAACGCACGCCAATAAATCAAATCACTGCCAAGACAGAGGGAGCCCTCGACGATCTGTTCACCCAAACACAGATGCATGAATGAGACATTCCTTGTTCAGCAAATGGAGGCTTCAGTCTTTCCCGTTTCCAGTTCTCTTGAATTGCTTGCCACCTGATGCAACGCAAATGGACCATCTTACGACCCAAAAAGCCCAGTTCGACCAGAAAGTCAAACTATGTCCATTGTTTATAAAATACCACTTTAGGTGAATCATTCTTACGAACAAACTTTTAAGTTTTTATGATTTAACGTATAGGGTGTTTGAGAAGTGTAGTTAGAATTAAAACTTTTAAATTGAAAATTATAGCATGTGAAAATTTTACATTGTAGTTCATTTTTTTTTATCATTAACATGTGAGAGCTTTATATTATAGCAACTAAAAGTTTTAGTTAGAATTGATTTTGCCAAACACGCTTGTAATCAGTAAGGGTTATTCTTGTTATTTTTCAATAATTTTAGGACTTGTTTGCAATTTCATTTATTTTTTATGTTAGGGTTTATGTTTAAAAGCAATAATACTTTTGTTATTGGTAGTTTATTATGAAATACAATTTCTCAGAGATTTTTCAGTCTTCTATTCAATTTCTTGGTATTCGCCTGAATCAACGAGTTATTGAACATGTAAATCACTCCTCCGTTGCGCTCGCTGCATCACCATCCTTAAAATTTTAAGCGAGATCATGTTGTCTTTTTTTGTTTATTGTCAACATAAAATCAAACAAAAATGACTAGGAAAACTAATTTTCTGCAGAAAATCAAATACTGCAATGAAAGTTCATGATTTCCAGCATTGAATCAGTTTTTATTTTACATTTAATGGAATTTAGACTAGCTAAGAACTTAAGCTCCCATCTTAAAAGATCAACATATTAAGTGAGATGACATAATATCCTTATAAATTGCTGTTTGTGTTTATGTTTTAATAATATGGGACTTGGGATTCTTTTCCCTTTACAGCCCCTCAAGATGGTGCTTTATTTGGAGTCATCAATCTTGTATTAAATAGATCAAGCCGTTCGTTTGAGCTAGTTAGGCTTTGATACCATAATAAAATTTGGATTGGCTAAAGACTTGGGTAAAATAGCTCAATATCCTTATAAGGTGCTGTTTGTGTTTATGTTTTAACAATGCAGGACTCGAGATTTTTTTTCCTTTATAGCATTTTGGTGAACTTCTTTGTGAGATCAAGCTTCCTTTTGGGGAAATGAAAGAATAGGTCATTTAATTACCAACTCATATAATTAGTGTATTTAAATGTATGGACAAAAGAAAAGGGTGTTGACGGTTCGTTTAGTTGGTTTTTTATGTGAAAACTATTGGGAGCTTTGCAGATACGTAACCTTTTTAAATGTGGATTGAAATATGTCACATAGAAAAAAAAAATTTTTGAAAAAAATACCACAAGTTATTTTTTTTTTTGATAATTTTATTCTTGTATTAATTCTTGTGAGTGATATATAATGTAATTTTTTTTTTTTTACAAGTCACAAAAGTTAATCTACTGTTGAATAACATAGCAGTGGACACTGCCATAAATATCTCAAGACTGTTGTCCATCAAGAGTGTAATTTCTTTTTTCACAGTTTGGACTTAAACTTAACAGATTGACATTGAACAAACATGAAAAGTTTTTCATACGCTTTCAATTGATTAAAATTATTTAGTGTCGTAAGGTACACTTTACCATTTTATAAATATATTACATTAACCAATAGATTTCATGTCACGAAAATTTATCTAAAAATATAAAGATTTCATATATGCAGTTTTGGTGGCTTAGGCCCACCCCCCCCACACAAAAAAAAAAAAAGGCCAAAACCAATAAATATCGAAAAATATTAACAGTTTGTTTTAGTTTGATTTGAATCGGTTAGTTTCTATAATTTTTTTGAACACCCAAAGCCAAGAGGATTAGGTGCAGCTTTGGAGTTCGGATATCTTAAAAAACAACTAACCGCCTATAAGTTTACAGAGACGACCATGGAGCGGGGCGATGGTTGGTATGCTTTATCCACCTCTATGTTTTACCCCATATTATCTCCCATAGCCAGCTAACTTAAGGCATGGTTGAGGTAAAATCCCTGCCAGATATTTGTGGGGCTCTTTAAAACAATGCGATGAATTTGTGCTTTGGTCTGAAATCCGCCATCAAGGGAAAAAAAAAATACTAAGAATACCACACCATTTTATATGCATATATTTAGAGTAACAAGTATGTCATATGACTATCATATTTTCATTTATTTTTTAAAGTTCATTTAAAAAAATTGTTCCAAAATTTAGTAAATACAAACACTAATATTGATTCATATGGCCTCAAACTACAAGAAACCATGATTGCGATATGCAATCAATGAAAAAATCTGATCCATTGAAATCGAAAGACCCGCATCATTAAGGTCACACAAAATACCACTAAGAAACAAATCTAGAAAAACTAAAAAGACAATATAACAAATTATAGAAACTAACCAATTCAAATCAAACTAAATTTGTCGGTTTTTTCAAACACACCACTAAATCGAGGTAAAAACCACCTTTATCAAAATTTACAACATAGAAAAAATATCAAGTACCGGTGACAAACCTCTGACAATGAGATGACTAACGAAAGAGCAACAAAAGAAAACAATAGCCAAACAGAAGCTCCTTGCCCCACTACAAGAGAGTTAATTGTTTGACAAGCTTGTAGACCAAATTTTAAGACCAGAAGCCCTGCGACATGCCCATAGGTGTTCTTTTGTGGAACTCTGACCATTCCACTCCCTTTATACTCTCTCGCTTTCTATCTGGAGATGGTGCTTCCCCCTTTTTTGGCATTACACTGACGGTAAGGACCTTAATCTAGGACCTTAATCTAATGATTTCATAGAATGAAGACTAGTTAGAAGACGTGTTAAATGTGAAGACTAAAATAAAATTAGTTGTATAAATTTGACATTTAATCCCTTAAATCAATACTATAAACGATATTACTTTTATTATTTCCTTTGTTATGTGAGATTATAACACCCCAAAGTGGAGGTTATTAGATAACTGAAATTAAAGTAAATAAAGCAGATTAAGCTAATCCAAAACCAAAAATAGACTATTATTAGAAATAGGTGAAATATTTGCTCGAGAGTCTTTAAATTAAAAATAATAAAAGTTTAAATTGCAAAATGCTTCAAAAAGATGTATAGACTTGAGACACTGTTGCATCGATATAGTTTCTATACACAGAATATAATATTGCACCGATAATTAAAACTTAAATACAGTAAAGTTGTATATAAGCTGTCTCGGGCTTTGGCCTTAAAAAGGGCAACTGAGTGTGACTAGCAGCTAACACAATCTGTAAAACCTTTGAAAGGGAGAAAGCATAAAAAGGGATGAGCAGAATGCTTAGTAGGGGAAAAGGATTACGATGGAAAAAATGGCTGCTCCAACCGCATGCATCAACTCACAAATATACATTTCACAGCATAAGGCACAACAAAATCACCAAGTCATCACATAACAATGTATATATGCATGCCGGTATGGAGAGCCAAACCTGGAGCTCCTTCTTGAACTGTTTTACTTGTTTCGAAGCTCTTTCAAAGTCTTCCTACCTGATCGTATCTCTAAAGGTCTCAGAAATCATTCTGTGTCAATGAACTTGGCAATGGTGAATTTGACCAACATTGATACATAAATAGAAAATACTTTGAACACATATTGATATTATTTTAGTAAAGGGTCACACACTTATTCAACAATATCTCAAGATATTACAAGACTAGTACACAGAGCAGCAATAAATATGAACGTATTTTTTGGAGCAGCAACAAGAACACAGAGGAACATAGTATTCGAGGCACAAGTTCTTGCAAACATATTAGTAAAACTCTATAATTTTCTTTGGGGTTTTCAACATTGTTATGTCTTAAACTTATCACAAATTTATAATTTGTTCCTTAAACTTTTATTTTTGATAAGTTGTACCTTAAATTTACAAGCCGTTAACAAATCACCCCTCATTCAGGGGATAAATTATAAATGTTACTCAATTGCAACAAAGCAAAAACCTTTTTTCTTCTTTTATTTTCTAAATAATTTATTATTTTCACTCAAAAAAATATATTTTCACATTTTAATTCGTTTACTAAGCCATTCCCACCAAAAAAAAAAAAGAAGGGTGACTTAACAGTTTTCTTATTTTTTTTCTTTCTTAATATTATTTTCAAGGGCAAAGGACAAGAAAGTTTGATAACTGTCGCTCAACCGTTTATCCCGGGGAGGCACGTCAAAGGTAACAGGTGTATCTAATCTGAAAATCATGATTAATTGTACTCGTTGCTTTGCTTCTATAAATTCACATTTCTTCAACAACAGCATACGCTTTTAAATAACAATTAGAGAGAAGAGGGAAAAAAGAAAGAAAGAACAGAAGAATTAATATCCATTATTACCATATTGATGGAGAGTGATGATCAGTACCCATCCCGGATTCCACCATCAGCACCGCCAGAGCCAGCCCCGGCACCGATAATGCCAGTTGTTTCGAATTCGGAACGGTACGGACATGATCATTCTCCGCCGAATCCTTGGTCGACCGGTCTCTGTGACTGTTGTGACGATATAAGCACTTGTGAGTACTACGTATCCCATTATCTTATCTTATCTTATATATATATATATATATATATTTTGGACTTTGATTTTGAATCGTTTATGCATCACTGTTAATTCTTGGTGATATTTAAATTATCAACGTATATATGCTATATTTGTGCATGCCATTTTTTTTACTGTTCCGAGCAATTGACTTGAGCAAAGCAATAAATGTTAAAAGAGTTTCACAATTTACAAGCGTAAAAAAAAAAAAAAAAAAAAAGCTTTAGTAGTGAAAAGACAGTGAAGTTGTTAATTAATGATTTTGTGAATGAGTTTTGTTAAAATTGCGTGTTAAATGAACCAACACAAAACGACCTGTACCGAGAAAATGAGTGCAACATATACATTTATGTCGTATTTTAAGAGGAGCATAAAGTGATATATCACCAATTTTATTATCTAAGATCATCTTCAATACACATATCTATGTCAACGTTATATTTGTTCTAAAAATTGTAAAAATTAACATATTTGATTTATTATTTTATTTATGCTCTAATGCATATTTCTATTTTGAATATCATATTTATTTTTTGTTATAATTATTAAACTTTGAAATGAAACTTATAAAAATAAACTTTTAATATTAAAATAATTTAAAAGTAAGAATGTTGTAATTATTAAAGGAAAAAAATCAATCTACCAACTAATATGAATCAAATGTCAAATTTATCATATGTTAAATTTTGTGATAAATTTTCACAAAGTTTAACGTATAACAAATTTAACATTACAAAAGACAAGGCATTAAGAGTTTTTTTTACACTCAAATACTAAATTTGCCGTCAATACATTCTAAGAAACAACAATCAACAATGACTATATAGAGCGCATGATTGATATTATATATCATCGAAAAATTGTGAAAAAATTATAACAAATTTTTGTATACTGCATTCATTCGTCTATTATTATTGTCAAGATAAGTAAGTTTAAGCTTTAAAATTTAGTTAGTATAGTTTATTTATGCTTGTCTATACATGCAACTCCTTTTGAGCAGTACTGTGACTAGATATTTTCCTCAGCACTAGAAGTTGGAAATTAGAGAACCAAGTTCTTTTTACGAAATTTAAACATTAAGGGAATAATCATACGTGTTCGTTTTCAGGTTGCCTGACATGCTGGTGTCCATGTGTTACGTTCGGACGAATCGCAGAAATCATTGACCAGGGGTCAACTCGTAAGTAAATTATCCATAAAGATCATTTTATACAGAGTGGCCACTTGTATGGGTGGGCACCATTTTTAAAATATTGGTTTTTTTGCTCATAAATTTTTTAAAAATTTTAGTTGTATTTTTATTTTATAAAAAAAATTATAGTTGTACTCTCGTTAAAAAATCAATATATATCATTGTTACCCTTGTTAAAAAATTATGATGTGTTTTACTTAATAATAAAAAAATATAACGCAACTATGTTCTTATGTTATAAGAATTATCGGTAATCTTTTACATAATGTCCACTCATAAATACTTCTGTCTCTGCCTTTGTTTATATATATATATATATATATGTATAGATTGATTCTATTTGTTGCTATAAAATTGAAAAAATATATATATATATTATTGTGGTGGTTGCACATTGTAGCATGTGGAGTAGGTGGAGCGCTGTACACGTTGATAATGTGCGTGACTGGTTGTTCGTGCATGTATTCATGCTTTTATCGGTCAAAGTTGAGGGCCCAATATTTCTTGGAGGAGAGGCCCTGCACTGACTGTTGCGTTCATTGTTTCTGCGAAGGATGTGCTTTGTGCCAAGAGTATAGAGAGCTTAAAAACCATGGCTTTGACATGTCTATAGGTAATAGGCCCTTCTCTTCTTATACTTTGTAACGTCAATTTCTATGCCGTCCCATGCGCGCGCGGGCCCACACATACACACACACACACATACATATCAGAGCATATTGCTTTATATACGGTTTAGCTGGCAGAAGTATAGCTTTTTTATTGGACCTTTATTACACTTATTATTACTTTCTTTTTTGGTGGTAGTGCGTTGGTTGGTAATATAACAAGACAGAAGTAGGGTTATCAATTATATCAGTAATTACATCTTAATATCAGTAAGATTCTGTGGATACCTATGTCATAATTTATATATTACGTTATAATTATAGTAAAAATTTATGGTTTGCCTGGCCAGCATGATCATATTGTCATGCTAACATAAATGAGAAATGTAACATAACCTTTATTTCATATGATTCTTATGTACATTTATAGCACTTCGAAATTAGTTAACCAAACAATTGTATTGTCTACTTATATTGAACAAATATCTTGTTGTATCTTTACTTCTATATGATACATTGCAGTACGATTAAATCACGGAAGCGGCGGTTGTGTCTCAGATAAAAATGATGTTCAGTATATTTATATTTCAGTTTGTAGTTCTGTATCTATTCGCTAATATTGGGCACCAAAGTCTTATCTGGAGACATAATACTTGGAAGAATTGGAAAAGTCCTAATAATTATTAATGTAAACAGTATTTTTTAACAGTACGTTATCGCTGGCCATTTTTCCTTTTTCCTCTTTTCCTTTTAATTTCATATAATGCATTTATTTTTTTCTATATATATATATATATAGGTTGGCATGGAAATGCAGCAAAGCAAAAACGGCTAGCAGCAATGGCTCCGGAAGTCCAAAGAAGCATGAGGCGATAGATCAGCACATGCAAACCCCACCACAAGCAATATGACAAGTTACAGAAAGATCCAACTCCAAAGAAAGCTGTCTCAGTCAGTTTTTTTTTTTTTTGGCTAAAATGTCCCGGTCTGTTTTTTATTTATTATTATTAATATGTCTCAGTCAGTATTTTTTTGGTGGAAAATAAAATGTCTCAGTTGGTAGTTTGGTACATTACTGCTTCCATACATTTCATGAAACCACAAGTACGTACTAAGTTAAAGCAGAACAAATATTAATGGACATATATAGCCCCAAAAGGCCCCACCTTCTCTTTGTTTTTTTTCAATTTTAAGCATATCAATTTACGGAGAAGCTAAAATGCATCTCATTCCAGAAATCATTTGAATCGTTTGGGATTACGAATCAATCTATCAACTGTTAGATAATAGGAAGGAAACAATATTTGAGTTGCTGAAATATTTTCACCTTTTAGCTTACAATTTTTTATTAAACGATAGAAATAGAATTTCATATTTGAAGTTGGGATAGGATCTATTCATTAAAAGACACCAATTCTATATATAACTTTTTGATATACCTATAGGTGTTATATTGGATTTGAAGATGTCCTATTTGTTCGATAAATTTTTCTATGGTTTTTCTTTGTCGGCTATCACTATTTTATTTATGTAATAAATCTAAGAAAAAGTTATACAAAACCTCAAAAAAAAAAAAGAAAAAAAAAAAGAGATTCCGAATAAAAACTTTTATGAATTATGTCAATTCTTAATTTAGATAAGGATCACATTTTATTTTTTACCTTTGCGATAAACGTGCTCAAAAGATTATATTAAGCACGATTTTTTATGGTTCATTAATTTTCTGGTCTAAAAATAACTTTCACTCTAAATAAATTTTCTTAGTTTAAACAGTAATAATTGACAGTGATCCTTACAAATCACAGAATAGAATATGATATGACGAGATAAAATGCAATAGAAACAAAGATACAAAAAATGAGTTAACTTCAATATAGGAGCAAGAATTTACAGGATCATTCAGAACGTTTTACTTCTAAGCAAAATTAAGCCGTTTTCATTTCTTTCTACTATTTTTAGAGTGTTTGAAAACATAGTTAGAATTACAAGTTAGAACTAAAATACTACATGTGAGAGCTTTATACTGTAGCAATCTTTTATTTTACACTATAGCATATAAAAAATTTACACCATATTAGTTAGAAGTAAAATATAAGTTTCAACCAGATTGTCAAACAAAGTTTCAATGGCTGAAATTTGTATTGCATGGTACATCTCAGACACGGCAATTTTCACGATAAATTTGAATTTGTTAAAGAGTTGGTGATTTTGTTGGACATGAAAACGCGTACGTTGTGCCCATGATTAATATTACTTAGATGCCATACGAAGTACAGCTTGTCGACAATCCTAAGTTGGATTGGTAAACGTATGTCTTGGATTCCTTTGATACCAAGTGATCACGTGACTAAAGTTTCCCAGCCGAAAAAATAAAATAAAATAAAATAAAAAAAGGTCATCCTGACCAAAGCATTATATAATTATTGGTGCATCTTTTATAATTTCATGATTATTAGAATCATCTTTCACGTCATAATTTATAGGAGAGATTCGCATTACTTTTGAGCAAATGGCTTGTGAATTTACGTTAATGTGACTATTGAGCTTTTAGAATTTGGCTGATGTAGATTACAAGGCAACAATTATCTTCATGATTTGAGAAGCCTATAATTCGCTTCCTATATATATATGTTCTTATTTTCTCTTAGTCAATTGGTCAGTTATTCTATTCTTAATTCTCTATCTGTCAATGTATCTAGACTCTAGGTGTGATGGATAGAGGCTGGAGAAAGAGATGGAATGTTGGAGGAATAAAGGTTTTTTTTTTTTTTCCTAGATTGATTGATATAAGATTGATAGACATAGAAATATATATATATATATATATATATAGTTTCCCACTAACGAAGGAGATTTTTTTATAATTATGTGAAATAAACGGCTCTATTATTATAACCATATGAATTATTCAAATTTTGATCATGATTGCTCCCCAAAAAATATCCCTACTTCCCAAGCGAGTCATCGAAATCAGCTACAAGGACATAGTTGAGGCAGCTCTTTTTCCCCACAATAAACAATGCCCCTTTGAATGCATAGAAAGTATGTAACTAATATAATGACCATGCATGAATCTAAGCCAAATCATGAAACGTTGACAAGCCAAAGCCTTTGACTTAAAAAAGATCTCTCTCTCTCTCTCTCTCTCTCTCTGATATCATTCACTTTTTCTTTTTTTTTTCTTTTTTTTTTTTCGTTTGAAATATATTTCCACTATAGATTGAGGCGCATGTTCCATGGACGTCCTCAAAAACAGGGAGACCTAGGGGGGCTTCAACTGAAAAGCTCACCGAAGTGTTTGGTCCTTTTTCAACCCCCATTGGGCACCTTTGCGCTATCCAAGCCTACAAAGGCATAGTGTTACACCAATAATATTATCACTACTAAATTATTTACCAAATTTTCGTCATCGAGTGAAGTCACAGTCGGGATTTTTTACGTTAAATAATTGATAAAAATAATTTAGTTACCAAATTATTTACCAAATTTTAGTCATCGAATGAAGTCACCATAGAGATTCTTTACTTTAAATAATTGATAAAAATAATTTAGTTAGTTATATATATATATATATTTTATTTTTGGTCGATTAAAAGTTGAAAATACAACTACATTTATTTTGGAATCCAAAATTTGATAAATATGTACATGTTTGTGTTTGTTGTACAACTCTCTTTGTTACTTTCAAATCCTCATGGCATAGCCAAGGAGAACTCTAGATTGCACTGTGTCAAGTTAGAAGAATGATGTCTCTTAAACAGTTGAGTTGAAAAGATGTTATTGGGAGGCAGCCTGAAGTTAGGTCCATAATGTTAAATTGACTCCACTACATAGAAGTGTCTCTCAAAATGTCAACAATGTGATGCCATTGTCCTAAAGGGATATTTCCAAGTGCACAACATAAAAAGATAGTGTTCTATACCAAAAAGGAATACACAAAAGATAGTGGTTTAATTCCCTTTGCAAATAGGTATTTTTTTTGTTTTTTTGTTTTTGAGACATACCCTCCCTAGGTGGCGTGTAATCCATTAATCACATGGAAGCGTCCCCTTTCTTTCTTTCTTTCTTTGCTTCCTTCCTTCCTTCTTTCTTTTTAATTTGCCCTGGGGGACTTATAAAATAGTACATTGATTATATGGGAATTGTTACATGAAAAATCCTTAATTAACTGGAATTGAGTCGGGTTCTCTTATATTGGTGGGACCCACCAATGTGGGTGAGCCCCATCTTGCGCTGTCGGACTAAATAAGGGTGTTCCTTTTAATAACGCGAGCAAATTAAACTATTTCTGTGTTAATTAACGTGATTTCTCTCATATTTGTGAGAGAGTTTCATCCTATCCCGTCAAGCTAAATAGGGATGCTCCCTACATTTTTTTTATATTTATTTTGATCCAAAGATAAAATGATGAAAAGGGGGATTATTAAGGTAGAGAATATGCCTTAAGATTTTTTTTTAATCTGATATAAAACTCAAAAAAAATATTTAAATTTAATTGATCATAGATATTTATTACTCGTATGATTTCATTCAAAAAGATTTTTGATTTCAATCGCATTTTTTCTTTTTAATTTCAATTGCAGCAAATACTTCTGAATTCAATACAATATTATTGTAGATTGTCCGGAAAAAATCAATGAAAAATGTTAAAATTTGAAAGGAAATATCCGTGTGCACATGACATCACATGATTTGATGTCATCTGAAATTTTAGTCTCTTTATTTATATGAGCTCACGTAACAATACATGTGCAAGAGCATTTCTATCTAAAATTTTAACAACTATCATAAATTTGAGGACACTCTGCAACTTCTTATTTATGTTTAGTTTATGAAAATTAAAAATTTTAGAAAGTAATTATTTGATAATAACAAAATTTTGAAGTCTATATACGTCAAATATTTTTTTATTGATTTTCACTCCATAAATTCCTAAAAGAGATAAAAAAAAAACGAGAGAAATAAAGGGCTCTATCAAACCGTAAAAGAATATAATGAAAAGGATAATGAGATTAAAAAAGAAAATAAAACAAGAAGAATTAAGATTATTGATTTTTTCGTTAATTAGTATTTATTTTTCTGTTAGATAAGAACTAACGATGCCAACAAATAAAGAATTTGTGGACCTGAATGCTTAAATTCTTAAAATAAAGACTACCAATAGAATTAAATTAAAAGTTTGAGACTTAATTGTTTAAATTCTTAAAATAAGGATTAATAGTGTTAATAGATTAAGAGTATAAAGATTTAAATATTCAAATTCTTTAAACAGAGATGAAAGGTCAAAAAGTAACAAGGTTGGGTGGGCTATGATGCAAAATTCCATGAGGCCCACTAATCCATAATCAACCATAATATTGTGCGCAAACAAATAAAGAGAAGTGCTCTCACTTTTTTACTTTCTCCTCTTACGTGAATGAAGTAAACCATATGCATCCAAGCAAAGGGCTTAGTGATGGCTACGGAATGGCGATGATGGTGACGGAGATGCAATATTATGGGCCAAGTAAAACGACAAAGATAATGGTGGCTGCAGAGATAAAGAAAGCAAAATTATATATATATATATACACACACACACATATACACACACACATATATATACACGCACAATCACATTAGCAGATGAATTACGTCGATTAAGGTCAAATCAAGTGACTCAAGTCAGCCCTCGATCGTGTGAACTCAGACTATTTAGGAACGTTTTTCTTCTAATTTGCGTTTATGTACTACTAATTATGATAACCATTCAGTGAAAATGTGTGCGTAGGCCACACAACAACCCACCAAACCAGTGACAAAGCTGTGTATGAAAACGAGTTGTGATTAATCTGACATTACTACTTTTTTCAGAAATAGTACACATTATGATTATAAAAAAAAGAGGGCTGAAATTCAGGGTAAATATATATATATATATATAGATATATATAGTAATAATTTGCAGATGCTCTACCCATATGTGGACTATGGAGTATGGACCGACCCCCTATTTAGCCTCCTCGTGAATGACATCTGGCAGTTTCCCACATTCTCCGCTTGGCATGACAAGACAGGCTAATCTCTTCCCACTTTGACTACCCTCCAAAACTCAAGCTAGCCTTATCATTTCATCTCCTATATAAAGAATCCCAAAGGCCAAAACCTCCCAAAACAAGCAAAACTGCCCATAATTTTACTCCCTCTCTCTCTCTCTCTCTCTTTCTCTCTCTCTCTCTCTTTCTATTCTCTTCTATGAGAACCAAAAGAATGGCTAGTACCGTTGTCTTTGATCCAACTCTACGCATAAAGCCCACCAAAAAAACCCCTTCAATATTCAACAACAACATCAATAACGTTGTGGAGGAAATTGAAGGTTTGATTCGAGTCTACAAAGATGGAAAAGTAGAAAGACCCCAGATTGTTCCATTTGTTGATGCCTCGATTTTGTCACCGGAATATCAAGGAGTGGTAACGTCTAGAGACATTGTAATCGACAAGTCCACAAATCTTTGGGCAAGGTTTTATGTTCCAATTACTGTCACACGCCAATTAGCCCATAGTGCTCATAATCATACTAAACTCCCTTTGCTAGTTTATTTCCACGGAGGTGGGTTTTGTGTTGGATCGGCTGCTTGGAGTTGTTACCACGAATTCTTATCCAAATTATCCTCCAAATTAAGATGCTTAATTATGTCGGTTGATTACCGTTTAGCCCCTGAAAACCCTCTCCCTACTGCTTACCAAGACGGGTTCAAATCCCTTGCATGGCTAAAACAACAAGCAAAAGTGGCAGTGACAGCGACGACAACAGCCAAAAACCACAAAAGCGAATGGTATTGGTGGTCGAGACATTGCGACTTCTCTAGAATCTTCCTACTAGGCGATAGCGCTGGCGCCAACATTGTACAGCACTTGGCTACAAGCCTAGCTTCTTATAATCTTAAGCCTTTGACTTTTCGGGGAACGGTCCTTGTGCAACCCTTCTTTGGGGGCGAGACAAGGACCGACTCTGAAAGGCACATGGCACAGTCCTCAAAGTCCGTGCTAAGCCTGTCTGCTTCCGACACGTACTGGCGGCTGGCCCTGCCGGCGGGGGCCAACCGCGACCATCCGTGGTGCAATCCTTTGGCTAATGCGGAGGGTTTAAGGCATGTTTTGCCGGTGACGGTGTGTGTTTCGGAGATGGACATATTGAGAGATAGGAACATGGAATTTTGCGCTGCTTTGGGCAAAGCAGGAAAGAAGGTGGAGTGTAAGGTGTACGGAGGTGTAGGACATGCTTTTCAGATTCTGAGTAAGTCCGAGCTATCCCAGATGAGATCAAATGAGATGATGGCTCATATTAAGGCCTTCATTAGTCGATATATTAATTAATACTAGCTAATTAATCTCCAATGTAGAGAATTCCCGTTGGCTAATTTTTCACCCTTTTGCCTAGAAAAGTACTCTTGTGTATGCGATGTGTATTTTGTAATTTAGATAGAAGGTCTAGCATAATAATATAAATCATGTGTGTATATATTTCCCCAGCAAAGAAAATGTGTATGTCTATTATCATGTACTTTTTTTTTTTGCTTTTTATATTATCATCTACTTAACTTTAGCCATGCATTTGTTTATTATTTTGTGTGTGAATTCTTCCCCGCAGAAGAAGGCAGTTCCCTCATCAAGTTTGCGGCGAATTCTATGATATCAATTATGTAAAACTAGCTCCCAATGAAATGTAAAATTATTAGTTTAAACTACCCTTCTTTTTTCTTTCTTTCTTTTTTCTTTTTTTCTTTTTTCTTTTTTTTTTTCCTTGAGAAATTGAACTAGCCTATTGTATCTAAAGAGACTAGATTCGTGTCCATCTAGAGGAAAACCCTCGGAGATTAATCAAGTTCTCTTACAAGTGGGACTTGATTTGATGAGTGTGGAGCGACAAAGGTTGTCCCATAAAAGATGGGTGGCCCCGAGTACTAGCTAGTTGAAAGGGTCACTTATTTGTGTTAACTGTTAAGGGATCATCTTTCCACAGTTAAAATATATATATATATATATATATATATATATATATATATATATTAATGTGGCGTATATGCAGCCTCGTGTGATGTGACTCAGCTAGTAACAGGCTCTCAACCCAATTATTACCTGGTGTTCGTGGTCCAAATCTGTTCGAGATCCCGACAACTTTACTCGTCTGGCTATTTATTTCAAAAAATTATTTTCATCTTGAAACCATTTTATTTATAAAACTATCGAATCTAATTTGATATATAATGTACTTACAGATTAAATCCTATTAATTTATTAATAGCAAAGTTATAACTATAAAATTGCTCATTAATTTTCATTTTTAATAGAAACTTTAAAATTTAAGAAAATAGAAGTTCTTGTAAACTTTTTAGATGCTTAAGTTGGACAAAGATAGAGTTTCCATGTTAAAATTAAATATATATATATATATATATATTTTTTTTTTTCCCACACCCATCTCTATTTATAAGCGTAAGAGTGCGCTAAAGTGTAGATTAAATCTAATCATGATTGTTGATTCTTACAACAAAGGGACTCGCTACAGAACTAATAATATAACAAGAACTTTACATAGTACTTAAAGTACATTTAAGTACTATTACGCCAAACTTTTTTTTTTTTTTTTAAGGAAAAGGCAACGTATATCATATTACAAATAAAAAAATTACAAGTAAAATCCAACCTACAACTCTATCCAAAACCATCTCTAAACCATTTCTCATGGTACTAGACCATCGCACTTTTGTAATGTGATGAGAGCTTTATTAATGTCAGCAACTAATGACAAGACACATTACAATTACATGGTTTTGCCTTGGCGATCTTTGTCGCGTTTGCTTTCGGTTACTTTGGTGATATTCTCTTGGCTGCGTCCTATATAGACGTGGACACATCACACACGGCCACATAAAAGGAGGCCTTTAGTGGCAATAATATTGCCGTATCCTGTAGTTAATTGTATTACATATATATATATGTGTGTGTGTGTGTGTGTGTATATATGTATATATTTATATAGTCATCCTTTCCTTTTCTAGCACGGTGTAATATCAAAGGACTGCACGACAGCATGAGTAGTTACTTCCATGAACGTACGACGTCGTTTCTGCAAAGGGCCAAAAACTCGTTGATATGGAGCCTCATATAAGGTCCGAGGACGAGGCTCTTGGAAAGTTCAATGTATCCACCTTTCTCGCTTCATAGTTGTCCATCTACTCTTGCTCAAATGAGCTTTCCAAAATCATGAGGCTTTGCACAATAGCAATATCGTCCTTTTGCCACAAAAACAAATAAACAAGAGCGCAAGATAACAAGAAAAAAAGCTAGGTGTAGCCCTAGAAATTTTGCACTAAATGAAAAACCGAATAAGACCAGTCATAATTTTGATCACTAATTGGATACAAATGTATTTGTACATGTACATGCCAAAGAAAGGCATAGATGCAAATTGATTACTAGTTATCAATTCTCTGATGGTTTTCCAAATTCATAATTTGGATGACAAAAATGCATATGGTGTGAAATAGGATTTCTTAAAATCTTAATGATGGAAGAAATAGAACAAGAACGTCCTTGCTTCAATAAAATTTTGAATTAAGGACAAGGAAAACGACGGACTAAAATTATCTTTTATTTACTTTTGAGTAAGAAGCACGTGCGTTTCTATTGTGTTAAATTTTTAGATAGGAAGATCTAAAATTTTCTTAAAAGTTTTTATTTTTTTCTTAATTTATTATCTTTTAAAGGGTCTAACTTTACTCTTAAAAAAGGTTCTAATTTCGTAAAAAAGACAAGTGTTTAGATAGAAAGACATTTGAGGAAAAAAAAAAATATATTCAACAGGCAATTAGGGAAAAATATATTTATAAGAGACACATTTGAAAATAGAAAAATATTTAGTAGTTACGTAATTAAGAAAAGTTATTTCAATAGAAGTAGCTTAGCTAAAAAATGATCAAGATAGAATTAAAAATTCAATTTCAAGATAAGCGAAGCAAAGGAACAAAATACACATTTCATTTGAAACGTACGTTTTGCTTGAATTGTGTATTTGTGTGTAGACAAGCTATAAGTTTTAAAAGATTGTTGCAGATCATATTAAAAACTAACTAGGAAGTTGAGAAAATAATAATCGAGATAACCGCACTAACTTTTTTTTTAGTAAGGATACATTTACATAGATACATGAGGGAAGTGGCATTTATGAGTAAAACAGTAGTTGAAAGCGCAATAAGAAAAAAAGACATATTTGAAAATAATTATAAGAAAGTACTATGAGAAAATAGTAGTTAAAATGGCTACACTTAGGTCTTTTTATTAAAGACATATTTGAAAAAAAATCATTTCAACTTATAAATTAGAGAGACAATATTTATAAGTAAATATTAGTTAAGAAATCCACCAAAAAAAGAAGGTTATAGCAGACACAGGGACAAATTAGAAGGGAAAAAATTTAATGATACACATATATATAATAAAATAAAAGGTATAAGATTTCCCTAACAGAGAAAAATAAAAATTAAAAAAAATAAAAAGAACTCAACATCAAGAAAGAGAACGGCAGGAAAAGTTTTTTTTTTTAAAAAGAAAAAAGGTCAATGGAAAAAGCAAAACGAAAAAGAAAAAGAGAGCAAAACTCTATGACGAATCCTATGAAAAAGAAGGATTATTGATATCAAACAAGTAACACATCTTAACTAGATTGATACCCACTCACAACTATCAAATACAACTCTGTGGAAAGATTCCACGCACTCATTTTATAGGACAATCGATATAATTACTAACTTAATTATCATTGTCTTCTGTCCACTCTATGCATATGCATTCAAATATATGCATATGAATCATTCAAATATAGCAAAAAAATGAAACTTCATTCATACTGGAAAATCTCTGACTTTTCAAGACTGCAGTGCTTCTAATTTTTTTTTTCCTACGAGTTTTCGAGTTATCCCTTTCAAACTCATTTTTTTATCTACTTAATGATTGTTACTTTTTGAATTTTACATTAGTTATTTTATTTTTTTAGTCTTTTTTGTTATTGTTGTGTGTATTGTGTTGATTTGGTTTTCATACATACATAAAACAAGTATAATGACTAATTATGTCTCATAGAAAACATGCATCAGAGGCATAGCAAACTGAAGAAAAGAAAAATTGAAAGTGTAAAGATGGTATTATTATTATATTTGTTTTTATAACAATAATATTATTGCGTTGATTTTATTTTGGTTGTGATTTGTTTTTCTTCATTTGATGCAGTGGATTGCTTTACTATTTTGGAATAATATAAAAAGTTATTCATTTTTGTCTTCATTTCAATGGATGGTATTACATGAAAGTATATATTTTTTAACAGGCTTTCTAAGAAAATCTCGCTTAAGTCCCCTTATTAGTTAGATCAAGCCAGCTCTATCTCTCATAAGTACTTATAAAAGCCATAAGTATTTCTTTATGGAACATTCAAACGGGCTCATAAGCAGCTTTTCGATAAAATAAGCTATAAGTAGCTTAAAAGGAGAAAATTATATGTTACGCCAAACTTTTAAAAAGTGTATTTATTCATATCATACTTATTAAAGTTGTACCATACTATTAGTCATATTATACATTTATGTTGTGTCACAATTAAACATTTGTGGCAATTTATAAAATTTAAGTTCCAAAAGATGGCGTTTATAAAAATTCCTCTAAAATAAGTCATCCCCCTTTAGTTAAATGAATTATGTTTGGGGTAATAAATGATGTTATTGCATACTATGAAAATGACTGTATATAAGAACGGATAGAGAAGAAAACGTTTAAGCTTTTCCTTGGAGTTGGAGATTTTTTTTTTTATTAGGGATTTGTCACAACCTAAAAACGGCGGCCATGACTAATTAAAAATTAACGTAATATTACCTCCGATTTAGATAACCCAAATCCAGAACAGCCGAGTAGTTGTCCTAGAAATAAATATCTTAGTGAGCTTTACGCTCACTTTTAGTTCCTATGTTTTTAAATATTACCCCATTAGGTGCTAAGCATTTGAAGGAAGAGTTAGCATAGTGAGGTTTAGCAATCTCAAGATATTGGTGAGTGATGATATATGGATTTACAAATAGAAATGGTATAAGTTTAATTCAAGTAATTTTTATTATTTTGTATCTTTTGTAACTGTACTATATGACTTGTCCTACTGTTGGTTTATCAGTACTGTATTGTTCATGAGAAAATTTTGTACTTGGACTATTTTTGTTGTTTATTGATTTTCATTGACATTTAAGCCCTTACGGGGCAGATATTTTATTTTTATTATTGTCTTCCGAGGCAACTCTTTGGGTGTTCCAAATTTGGGTTATTTAGATCTGGGGTTATTTTACATTAATTTTTAATCAGTTGCAGCTCTGTTTTCAGGTCATGGTAGGATTTTTAAGTCATACCTGTAGGATTTAGCTTCCTAGATTAAGAATTTAGACATTCAAGTTCTTAAACTCTTAATTTGTTGGCACATAGGTCTCCATTTTAAGGAATTGGACGTGTAGGCTTCTAAACTTTTAACTTATTGGTGCTGTTAGTCCCATTATGCTTTTATTGTTAAATACCATAATAGATGTCAAATATTTTAAGATGTTTTGATCCTTAAGTTTAAAAAACATAATTTTAATAGAAAAGTCCCCAAAAGCTCTCCCTTTTTTGTTTTTTGGAAGTATAACTAATTATTGTTTTTGTAAAAATACAAAAATATATGTTTTTCGGACTTCTTTTACAAAATATATATACACACATATATGATTTCGAGACCCAAACAACCATAAAGCCTCTAAATATTATCATCTCCTAACATAGGTCAACCTGTTAAATCAAAAACCATAAAACGTGTGTTCAATGCATGATTATGAAACAAATAATATTTTTAGTTAACATGCATGCTTAACTTGAAAAGTAATTCAAAGTAATAATAAAAAATAGGCCATGTCTCTGTCTTTTTTTTGAATCGCAAGTCAAGCTGCTATGCAGTATTTCATATATATTGAAACGAATAATTAATACATCATTTTGTCCTAAATAATTTGATATGATCATGTTGCCGTTGTCTATGGATGATACACACACGTGTATATATATAGACATACACTGCACAAAAATCAAGGGTAAAAAATATCTAATTATTCCTTCCAAAAAAAAAAAGTCAAATTATTCCAAGTTAAAACAAATGTAGTAAATTTTGCAAATAATCATTAAAAAAGGGTGGTCTATAAAGGTTTTTTTTTTTTTTTTTGTTTCACCGGTGAAGAATGTTTAGAGAACAATCCGAAGGTTCAAATTCAATCTCAACATAGTTCTATATGATCTTATCCTTATTAAATCATTGCCTAAATACAATAAAAATAAATAGAAAATTATTATATTTTTTCAAAAGAAAAAACCATTACGTTTAAGAAATTAAAAAAATTATCAAAATAATCTAAAAAATAACCACATCTTTAAAAAACAATTAACCATTTTCTCTTAAAAAAAAACCATTTCAACAAATTAATACATTTTTAAACCTAGATTAAACCTTTTTTTTTTTGAAAGAAAAAACATTTCAACACTAACACACTACTAAATTAATACCCAAATCTTTAAAAAAAAAAAATCAATACCCATAATCAGATCAATCTAAACATTTAGATTAAACTAATTTGACAAATCAAAGATTAAACCAATTACACAATTTTTTCATAAATAATACAATAATAAATAGATCAATCTGAAAAACACAATTATATTAAAAAATATATATTTAATTACACAAGTTTTCCAAAATTTTTCCCCAATAATAATAGGGAATAAAAAGATTAATTCAAAATTGAAAAAAAAAAACTACGAAGTAAAAACCCAAATCTGGTGGCAAGGTCGAAGGCACTGCCATTTGAGGAAACGCGAATCACCATCATAGGCGACCATCGTTGAAAATAGATTAATTTCAAAATTGAAAAAAAAAGAAGTAACGACCTAAATCTGGAGGCGAGGGTAGGGGCACCAGCATTTGACGTCGTTCTTTAGATTCCACAGTGAGGAAATGTGAATCACCCTTATTGACAACCATTGATGGGATTGCACGCGACATCGTGGATGGAGGCTAGGGTTCTTGCAGACAAGGAGTTGATATAGGCGACAAAAGAGATCGACGTCATTCACTGAGTTTCATGCCGTATCTCAGCATTCACAGAGTTTTGGGGTAGATCTTGGCGTTTGGCCCTTCATTGGGCTCAACGATGTTTGATGGCCTTGGCTAGCATGGAGGAGGGTGGCTTGCGATGGGCTTTGGCCAGCTTGACGAAAGGTCCCTGTCGTCTCAATCGACAGGATCTCTCCCTTTTCGGTGACGGCGAACAGAATAGAAGAAAATAGAAGAACAAAGATTTTTTTTTTTTTTTTTTTCCTTTTGAGGATGAAGAACAAAGAGACTTAAATGAGAATGAGAAAAAAATTACGAATTTTACGAGTTATGGTTTCAAATTTTGTATTGACTTATATGTGGTAGGGCGTATTGTATATTTAGTACTCTTTTAAGTTTGTTTTACTGTTAGATCAAAATCTAACGGTCCTAACAAAATTCTCCACTGAAGAATTTTTGTGCCCTCGACCATTGCATTTTCTCAAAAAAAAAAAAAAAAAAAAAGAGTATTGTGGAACGTCATGATATGTCAATATCATATTGTCGACAATAATTAGAATCAACATTGTAAATGCTTGTAAATAACGTAAAGAACACAACAGAAGACGCCTGTATGTGATTGCTGGCTGTGGGTTTGTGTTGGAATTAAAATAGGAAACGTAGCAAAAGAGGCGGATCGTTGACAAACAAAAAATTTCTAAAAATTTTGCTCATCGGGAATAGATATATAATTTTAATTAATAAAAGAAAGCTTTAGGAATTTTACAAGCCTTTTGAAGACTATCAATGTATCCTAGCTTTCCTCTTTGACATCACGATCTTTCAATCTAAGCCTCCACACCAATGGAAAGACAAGTGGACGTCAAACTGCAAGAATAAATTTTCCTCACACTTTTCTGAATCTGCTATGTGCTCAACACATGAGATAGCATACCTTTTTTTTTTTTCAGAGAAGAACTCTCAGTTTTTCTCTCTGAGTATTTTGCAAAAGTTATGTGAATTAAAAAACTCTTGAGATAACTGTTATCTCTCCCTATTTATATTTGAGCAATTAGTTATTTTTAATTGACTTTTGAATATGAAAATAATTACCATATCATACATATAGGGAAAAGATATATTTTACAAGGTTGTAACCTTTTAACTTTCTCTTTTCTTTTTTTTTTTTCTTTTTCTTTCCCGAATCCCTTTTGACGTGATAACATATATATATATATATATATAATATATATAAAAGGATCGTACGCTTTACGGTTTTTTTTTTTTGAAATCACGTTACTTGATTTTACTAATATATATATATATATAATATAATAAAGTAAAACGTTTACGTTGAAAAGTAAACGCATCCAAAAAAAAAAGTAATATATATATATTAATATATTATAAAATCTTATATATATATAAAAGATTTGGTTCAAAACCATATATATATATGTATCTAAATTCAAAAAATAAATCGCATTTATTTAAGAATTCATCAAGTAATTAATTAATTAATGCTCAGTTAAATGTGACAACATTTATCATGTTACATTGTGTGTCACAGAGAACATTTTTCTATGTCACATTAATAATTCAAGTGTGAAATAATTAATTCAGAATTCAATAATTCTAAACTAAATATGTATAATTCATTCTATACATAAATCCAATATAGTGTTACAGTGGTGGCATTGGGGACCTATGGACCTATAACCCAAGCTCCAATAAATTTGACAATGAATCAAACTCTTTAATTAATGTGTCAAATTTATTAGTTTTAGTGTTACTCCACTAAAAACCTGAAACTGAACTCTTGACGTTATAGTAAAATTACTCAAAGAAAATTAACGAGTAGTCCATTGATTTAATCATTACATAAAAGTCAGTCCTCCATAAATAGTTCATAATAAGAGCCAGGTTCAATTTTCGTTTACCTCTCTTATTATATCTTAATCCTTGAGTACCAATAATTCTCTAATGAACAACTAATTCATAATCTTATTATGAACGAGCGCTCTACTATTCAAACCTCGAATTATCACTCAAGAGAACTATTTTTCTAACTTCCATAGGGAAGGAATGGATTTGATATCTGTATAATATTATTCCCAGTCACTTATTACATTATATTTCCAAGATGCTAAGTTATGATCTATGCTTACACAAATCTTACCATGCAAGTCAAAAAACATAATGTCATAAATAAGAGTCTAATAAATAC
>CAMOHE010054483.1:0-56595 GCA_946598075.1 Artocarpus hirsutus | reverse complement strand
AATTTCATTGTGAGATTTGTGAACTTGCCAAACATAAGCGTGTTTCTCTTTCTCCAAGTAATAATAAATCTATGTTTCCATTTCATTTGATACATAGTGATGTTTGGGGACCATCGAGGGTTGCTAGTCTTTCTGGGACACGGTGGTTTGTTACATTCATTGATGATTGCACTCGGGTTACTTGGGTTTTTCTCATGAAACAAAAATCAGATGTAGCCAATATTTTTCCAACTTTTCATAATATGATAAAAACTCAATTTGGGGTCAGAATAAAAAAGGTGAGAACAGATAATGGGCGGGAGTACTTTAGTCAAGTCTTGTCACCATTTTTTATAAAGGAAGGAATAATTCATGAATCCACATGCATTGACACACCTCAACAAAACGGGGTGGCAGAAAGAAAAAATGGACACCTTCTTGAAACTACCCGTGCTTTACTTTTCCAAAGAAACATTCCAAAATACCTATGGGGAGAAGCCGTTCTCACAGCAGCACACCTTATCAATCGTTTACCCTCCAGAGTGTTAGAATTTAAAAGCCCTTGGGAAACACTTTCACAACACTTTCCAGATTTCCAAACACCAAACAGATTGCCTCCTCGGGTATTCGGGTGTGTCGCCTATGTCCATATTCATGCTCATAATAGAAGCAAGCTTGATCCCCAAGCTCTTAAGTGTGTGTTCATAGGATATCCTCCAACTCAAAAAGGCTACAAATGTTATCATCCACCTACTCGAAAAACCTATATTTCTAATGATGTCACATTTGTCGAGACCGAGAGCTTCTTCCATAGTTCTTCTCATCAGGGGGAGACAACAGCAGTTTGTGACAAGAAGAATGATGATCCCATGGCTGACCTACTCGACCTTCCACTGTCACGGCCCCACCAATATGAAGTTCCCAATGAACAAATAACCCCATTGGACCTGGGTTTATCTTCTACTCATGATCCACTTAGAGATACAACGTCCAATATTGAGCCTCAAACACTATCCCCATTAAGACCCTCAGCCTCTATCCTACCTGAGAGCACAACCATTATGTCTTCTGCACCTCAACCTCCCTTTCAAAATTCGCCAAGACCGGCCAACCCAACAATTGTTAAACCACTCCAAGTTTACTCAAGGAAGGAGTACAAGACTAATCTAAAGCAGGCCCATGAGTCAGAACCAAAGCTTGGAATAGAAATCACTCAAGGAAAAGACACCATCCAGGTAAATACTCCTGCTCTTGTGTTTGATAAAAAGGAATTAGAGCTACCTATTGCAGTTCGAAAAGGTACCCGACAGTGCACACAACACCCACTCTCACATTTTGTTTCCTTTGAAAAAGTATCTCCCTCACATAAGACCTTCCTAGTCCACTTAAATTCAGTAACCATACCCAAAACAGTATCTGAGGCATTAAGCAGTGAGGAATGGAGACACGCTATGAGAGTGGAAATGGACGCACTTGAGAAGAATGGAACCTGGGAAATGGTGGAGTTGCCAAAAGGAAAAAGACCGGTTGGATGCAAATGGGTATTCTCAATAAAGTACAATTCAAATGGAACTCTCGAGCGATATAAGGCCAGGCTAGTAGCAAAGGGTTATACCCAGACCTTTGGCATCGATTATCAAGAAACTTTTGCCCCTGTAGCAAAGATGAATACGGTGAGAGTCTTGTTGTCATTGGCAGCTAATCTTGACTGGACCTTGCAGCAATTTGACGTGAAGAATGCATTTCTACATGGGGATCTCGAAGAAGAAATTTACATGGATGCTCCACCAGGATTTAGTGCCACTAAGGAGAATATAGTGTGCAAATTGAAGAAAGCATTATATGGGTTGAAGCAATCACCAAGAGCATGGTTTGGTAGATTTGCAAGAGCAATGTTAGCAATGGGCTATAAGCAAAGCCAAGGCGACCATACTCTATTCATCAAGTTCTCAGCTTCAGGAGGAGTCACAGCTCTCATAGTGTATGTAGACGACATTATTGTCACTGGAAATGATCAAGAAGAAGGAAAAAAGCTTAAAGCAAAGTTGTCCACGGAGTTCGAGATGAAGGACCTTGGTAGACTAAAATATTTCTTGGGACTTGAAGTTGCCCATTCAAAGGAGGGAATATTCGTCTCACAACAAAAGTACGTGATCGACTTGTTAAAGGAAACAGGAAAAGCAGGATGTAGACCAGCTGAAACACCCATTGAACAAAACCACAGACTTGGAGAAGCCGTTAATGATGAGCCGGTAGACAGAGGAATGTACCAAAGACTTGTTGGGAAGTTGATCTACCTATCTCACACTAGAACGGACATAGCCTATGCAGTCGGGGTTGCAAGCCAGTTTATGCAGAATCCAAAAGGGATCCATCTCCAAGCAGTGTATAGAATTCTACAATATCTCAAAGCGAGTCCAGGACAAGGCCTACTCTTCAAGAAAGGATCGCGTATGAGCTTGGAAGTGTACACAGACTCGGACTACGCTGGATCAGTCTCAGATAGGAGGTCAACTTCAGGATATTGTACCTTCCTTGGGGTAATCTAGTTACTTGTAGAAGTAAAAAACAACCAGTTGTTGCAAGATCAAGTGCAGAGGCCGAGTTTTGTGCCATGGCTTTAGGAATTTGTGAGTTACTGTGGTTAGGAATAATCCTAAAAGATCTCAGGATTTCAGTGGAGAAGCCAATGAAGTTATATTGTGACAATAAATCAGCCATCAACATCGCACACAACCCAGTACAACATGACCGTACGAAGCACATTGAAGTTGATCGGCAGTTCATAAAGGAGAAGCTCGATAGTGGATTAATCTGTACTCCATTTATCTCTACCGAAGAACAATTAGCAGATATGCTAACAAAAGGCCTACCTAGTCATAAGTTTCAGAGAATTGTTAGCAAGCTGGGAATGAAAAACATCTATTCCCAGCTTGAGGGGGAGTGTCAGAGAATATGTTAGTGGGCATAATTTGTGGGATTAGTCAAATATGTATATAGCATAATTTGTGGGATTAGTCAAATATGTATATATGGCTTGTGCTGATTATAGGCTGATTTGGATAGGATTTGATTTAAATTTCTTTTTCTATTTTTGGTGTATTTTTGGTGTATTTGAGCCTATAAAAGGCTGGCTTCTTGTACAGAGAAAGTAAGGAGAAAAAACTGATTCTCATTCTATTATTTCTCTTCAGTTTGTCACTTATTGGCCGTCAAGTGCGATGGATAACGAAAATTTAAAGACATACACTCATTGTTAAAAAAAGGGTAAAGAAGGAAAAGCAGGCGTCCAACAGAAAAGAAAATGAAAAATCTTAAGTATTTACAACTTTTATGACCATCCACTTTAGAACATTCCTTATATGGAGGAATCGTGTTGTTTGAATTGATAGTCATGCCATAAAATAATCGACAAAAACAGTGGAAAAGCATATTGGAAGAATCACCAAGATGGATAAAAGAAAATACACATTCAAAGCTAAATTATTAAAAAAAAAAATGGAAGAAAAAATCGTCTCCAAAGATGGGAAGAGAATCCCAACTCAAATATTGAACTTCCATTGGTCAACATTATCTGTAGTGACATTTCTTAATCCCACAGTGTTTGCAGCATCGCTTGCATTCACATTGTTCAAAGTCATGATTTGAAATGCATCAAATAGTTCATTTATTATTAGTGTCACGCTAGTTGTGCTAAACAGACAACTTCACCTTCAGAAGGGAAAACCAAAATTGAGAAAAACCAAACAAACCTCAACAATCTCGTGTGCTGTCTTCATATCATGCGCGAGAACCTCATGAAACTTAAGCCTCATCAACTCCTCCTTCCTCCACTTGTCGTGAATCTTCTCAAGAACCGCCTGTGTAAGCCCTGCCTTCGGTACACTGACCCTGTCCCTTAGAAACATCCCCATTCTCCTCAACCGCTTCAGCTCCTCATCCTCAATCGTCAACTCGGCCAAAGTCGGTGCCTTCACCCTCCTCTTCCTCAACCCCCTCATCTCTTCCTCTTTACCTCTCTCCTCCTCTTCTCTCTCCCATGGCAATGTCATATCATCCTTGCTTTCCTGTTCCAACACAAAATCGGGCCTAATCCACTCCCTTCGCAACAAATCGCCCAGCTTCTCCTCTCCTGTCACCAGCATTGCATCCCGACCCTCCAACCCAATATCACCCTCCTCGTCATCTTCATCCTCATCATCCAAACCAAGCCCTAATGATGCAGAACCAATAAAGAACGAATATGAATAGAGAAAGGTAAAGAACAATTACAAAAAACAATAACTCAATAACAAAGACAGACTCAAGAGAGAGAATAAATTATCCATAATTCATTCAATCATGATATTTCAATGCTACTTTTAGATTGTTAAAGAATCTAAAGCAAGTCAAGATGCTTGGTAAACTCTGCTTTTGTCTAGTAAGGTCAGGAGTTGCTTTCGCACAAATACTACTCTTGTTAAAGAAGCTAAACCATATAATTGGAGACTGCCACAATTTTTCTAAAGAAAAAAAAAATTAAGGCTACACTATAAAGACTAATGATTGAGATAAACATTGAAGTTTTTCTATTAAAAGAAAAAATAAATTAAAATTGAAAGAGAAAAAAGTCCGAGTAGATACATGATAATCTTTATCAAAAGGAAATACATAAATAATCTCAAAGTCTCATTGTGCGTTACCTAAATTCCGTAAGCGAAGAACAATTCTCTCAATCGCATTCTGTCCTCGGTCTCTGTCCACGTATCCAACGGTTTCAGCACGATCGGTCCGTTCGTGGCCGCTCGATTCGGCGACTTTCTGATCGGACGGTTCGGTCGGAGGCCACTTGTTCAGCCGTGGAGCGGAGGGAGCTTTGGGCATGTGAGAGGAGGAGGGTTTAGGGTTTTGGTCCTTCCAAGGATAAGAAGAACGCTCGGTGGTTTTGACAGAGCAAAAGGTCTTGAGAATCTGAAAGGATGGTTTTGGGGAAGAGAAGAGGAGGTTGAGCGAGTGTGAGGGAGAAGTGAGAGGAAGTGAATTCCTGAGTGGAAGCTCGGAGAATTTTGCGGCTGTTAAGGCCGCCATTGAGGTTGTGTGTTTAAGGTTGAGGTTTGAGTTTCATAGCGGGAGAGTTGGAGAAGACCATGCTGGTGTGTAAGTGCATTGTCTTCCGTTGGCGAGAGAAGAAGATGATAAGATTTTCGTGGGAACTTCGGATATTTTTGTCTTAAAAGGTTTTCTTTTTTCGGATGGGATACAACTTTCCAACACTTTAGACAGACCGTTTCGCAAATACATGAGTTGCAATTTTATAGGGTGCTTAAAAAGGTGGTAGGAACCAACACTTAAAACTATTTTTATTGTATTGTAGTATATAAAAAATTTATACTATATAAAAATTTTATATTGTAGTAATTTTTTATTATTATTATAACATGTGAGAGCTTTATATTGTTTATAATTGAGTTTGTAGTTAGAACATAGTTATGTTCCCACCATATAGCCAAACAGTTGTTTAGTTTAAAATAGCATATTTTTGAGTTAGATTGTAAACATTCTTATGGTCCGTTTGTTTAGCATATTTTAGTAAACTTCTTAGTTTTAAATCTTTCGGATCTTTTGATGCGTGTTTATTTTCTTCAAAATTCAATTCAAATGACTCTTTTAGATTCAAGTTTTCAAAGTTCAAACCCTCTAAACTCTTGAGACCCGGATATATACTACAATAAAAGCCGAAATTCTCTTTTCTATATTTGAGAAAAAAATCATAACTTCTTCATTTGATACAGATTAAAACGATTCTTTTTTCATAACATTCCTAATGAGGAGAGAAATAAATAAAGATCCATATTGCGTGTTTTTAAGATCATGAATATTAAGATTTTATTGCATCTATTAATGAATCAAAAACTTTTTTACTACTTCTCCAAACACAAATTTTAATTTTATTCCATATTCAAATTAAAACTTTAAATGCACATCCAAACATCAATCCAGATAGCAATTCAAATCACTAATTCAAATCACATAACTCAAATCAAAATATTTCAAATCAGTATAATTCAAATCACTAATTCAAATCACATAACTCAAATCAAAATATTTCAAATCAGTATAATTCAAATCCATTTACCAAATTGACTCTTAAATGTTTAAAAAAGTGAAAAAAAATAGCAAATTTAAACAAATCAACATTTTAAAACTATAAAAACCCCAAAGTACCCCTAAAGCAAATATCCTCCTCTCTTTCTCTCTCTCTCTCTCTCTTCGTTCTCTCTGTTCTACTAATATTTCTCTCTCTGATGCCCTATGCCATGGCTGAAGCTGGGATGTCACCCACCAACCTTTGATTTGTCATGGCAACCTTCGATCTCCGATCCAAGAGAGGTCTGTCACTCTCTCCCCCTTCCCCATGTTCCTTTCTCTCCCCTTTTCTTCGGTGTGGGTAGATAATCTTTGACATGACGGCGTGGCTGGTCTTCATTTTCGATCTTCGTTATGGATTGTTGTCGGCTTGTCATGAAAGATCTTCATTTTCTCAAAGCCACCGCAAGGCGATGGCGGCGGAAAACGAGGAGGAAGTTCTGTGATCATCACCGATGCTAGGTTTGCATCCATACACTCGGACCCTCGCTTTCAAAAGGTTCCAAAGCACAAGGTGTAGGTGGAGATCAGTTTACGGTTAGACTGCATTATAAGGACAAGAGTTTTGTTTCATCTACTGTTCTAGTCGACAAGCGAGGCAAGCCTAAGAAGAAGTAGGATTCGCAAATTTATGTGCCATTATTATTGAATCAAAGAAAGCAAAGAAGAGGAAAAGGAAAAGGAAGAATTGGAGGAAGGAGAAGAGGAAGAGGGAGTGGAAAAGGAGAGGGAAAGTTTGGAAGTGGCAAAGTGTGGTAGATAAGAGTAGGAGACCGAGTCGAACGGTGAGTCAAGGACTTCCTAGTCGAAGGAGGATAAAGCAAGAGCCCGGAATTGGACACGGATGAAGACGTAGACGAGTTGCTGCCTATGGAATTTGATGACGAACCTAAAGCACTAGTATTGCAATTTCTTTACATTATGATGAAAATTGGTAAATTTTGGGAAAAAATTAATTTTTTTTGTTTGAATTTGTTGTTTTGATGATTGAATTTGAATTTGTCATTAATCAAGTTGAATTCTTTTAGTTAATTTAGATGAAAGCTAATACATTTTGGGGGGAAAAAGGAATTTTGTAATTGAGTTTGTAGTTTTGATGATTGAATTTTAATTTGCAATCAATGAAGTTGAATTCAATTCTTTTAGCTAAATTAGATGAAATTATATACATTTTCAAAGGAAAAAGGGGATTTTTTTTTATTGAATTAGTTGGTTTTGGTAATTGAATTTTAATCTGTGATTAATCAAGTTGAATTCTTTTAGTTGACTTGGATGAAAGTTATAAGCATATTGGACAAAGGAATTTGTGATTCGCATTAATACGTTGAGTTGTCGGTGAATTTTTGTATTTCCATGTTAATATAGTATTACCATATAATACTGTATTTCCTGGCCATTGGCGGTCTGATGAAGTCACCGATGAATTTTTATATTTACACATTAATACAATATTAATAGGTTAATACTATATTCCCAGTGCCGGGTAATCTAACTAAGTCACTAGTGAATTTTTGTTTTTGCATGTTAATACAGTATTACCAGGTTAATATTGTATTTGTTAGGTTGTGGACCTAAAATATATGAAAAATGCAGCAGAATAGAGTTTTAAAATTTTTCATAAACTTTTAGGATCCTTTTCATAATGCTACCTATAAATAATTGAATAAATGCAAACTTACAAGTCTAACAATAGCTCTGAGTGATCAAGTGCTCCAAAACTTTCAAATATTCCTTACTATTCTCTTGCTTTTAGATTAACTGGTGTATGGGCACCAGTAAGATTTCTTAGATAATCTCCTTCTAACTTTCTCAATAGAGGTTCCTTAAACTTTAAAGTGGAGAGCTCAAAGAACACTAGATAGATGACAGAGAAAAGTCTACTAAATATAGATCCTCCAAGGTCTATTTATAATCACACAAAGACACTTGAAATTTGAAATAGAATCCTCCAAGGATTCTGAGTTGATCACGCCCACTCTACATTTGGTGGGCGTGATCTTCTTTCTTCCATTGGTTGTATGACACGTGTCATAACCACCTCCGATTGAGTGATTCTGTATCCATATAGTATCTTCCTAAAATCTGATTTAAGTTCAAACTAAGATTTTATTTATTTTAACTTTTAAAATAAATATTTTTCATGATTTTCTCAATTATTTAAATGATCTCATTATTCAAATAATTATCTACAAAATATATTTCAACTCTTAGAAAAATATTCTTATCTACAACAAGATAGCAAATAGATTACATGAAGATTATATGATCTATTTGCTTCCTAAAATCATGGAGTGGCACCACATAAACTGCCAGAGCTCTAGTGCGTGGTACCATACATAGTCCTAGTGGACTATAGTGTGAAATTACCATTTTGCCTTTAGGACAAAATTTATTCAAGAAAATTTCCGTTGATCCTTTTGAAAGAATGTTATGGTGCTAGCAAGGGAACTGGATGGACAAATATAATTTAAACTATAATAATTATTTAAATTTAATTATTTCATAATTAAATTAATAATAATTATTAACTTTGGTTTACACCACTATCGGAAACTGAGATTGTACTCTTAAATTATACAGAGAATTATAAGGAACCTTAAAACTTCAAATGTCGTCAACAAGGACGTCCATTGATATAATCATTTGCTATGTGATAATATTCTCTATAATAATATTCACAATTAGAGCTAGGTTCATAGTTTTTTATACAACCTCTCTAATTACTTCTTTGTCTACGAGTTCTGTTAATTCTTTAATTGATTATCTTTTTATGAACAAACCATAAACGAGAATTTAAATTTGATATCCCGTATCGAATAGCGAGATCTCTATATACATGTTCCTGAATTTATACTCATGGGAATATCATCTTATCATTCTATCTTGTAGGAGTTTGGTTTCCATATCTGTGAGTAATATTCCCAGCTACCTATATTAGTATGTCTCTAGTATACTGATGTATAGATCATTGATGTTATAGGTCTTACTCATTGGCAATCAAAAGACATAGTAAATAGATGTGAGTCCACTAATCACCTCAAGATTAAGGTAAGATCCATAAAATGACCATCAATGATAGAATTCTAATTTCTCACTACGAAATTACATAAGAAAAATTCTATCTTGATCTAGGTTTAATGTGTTCCAAACATACTGATATCTCTATTTAATAATCATCATTACTATAATCCAGATAAGATCATTCCACGAAGTTAGGAATAGACAGCACAATGATCTTAAGCAAAATAAAATGCCCAATTTCATCTACTAAATGTAAACCAAAGTTTATATTAAGTATACATAATCATATCCTCTGTATTATGAACTTTTCATATACATGATTACAGACATTGTATAAGTATTGGAGCCTTTATGATATTTTCATACACATATATATATCAACATATTTATACTATGGAGAACAACAAGAAATATTATTTATTAATAATGTAGTACTTTATTTCTCATAATATCTTATTGGGATAAAATGATATTATTATAAGCACTAATCCCATCAATCTCCCACTTAAACTAAAGCATGAGTGACATCTTTCAAATTCCTATACCTTTCAAATTGATCCTAAAAACTTTTTGTCAATAAAGCTTTTGCAAATGGGTCAACAAGGTTATTCCCCTAAGTCAAGTTTATAGATCATCACCTCTCCCCATTACGCTATCTCATTAAGTATTTTCCTCTTTTATGGCTTCTTTGTTCCATTGCATTTACAATTACTACACTATCATCACAATATAGCACCATTATTTAGCCAAATTTAGGGATAAGCTCTAAATCCCTCAAGAAATCAAGGAGCTAAACGGCCACTTTGCTAACTTTTAAAGCTACAGCTTATTTTTCTTTAATGGTAGAGTCAATAAATACAAGATTACTAAGTACCCTTCCATGTGATAGCTCTACCATAAAAAGGTAAATACAAAGTCAAAAATAGTCTTCCTTGAATCCATATCGGATTAAAAATTTGAATACGTGTAACCGATGATAGTTAGATCCGACCTTAGGTACACTACCGTATACCACATATCCAGTCTTGTACATAATATAACACTTGGATATAATATAACACATATAAGACTTCCAACTGTTGACGCATACAGATGTCTTTACATGCTTTTAACTTTCTTAGAGGTAATGCGAGACATCTCCTTTAAAAAGTGTTATTCCATGTCTCGTGGGCTAAAAGCCCTTTGGAATCCTTCACAAAATGCTTCTCAAGTATTTTTCTATGTACAACGCTTGAGATTAAGCTACCAACTCATTCTTCCTATCTATAAAGAGTCGTATACTTTGAACATGGCTAGCTTTTCCCAAGTCTTCCTTCTAGAATTGTTTTGCCAACCATTCCTTGACCGCTGCTAATGATTCTACATAATCATCTATGATTAGAAAGTCAATGATATAAAAGACTAGATAGACCACTCTCATGTCTTTTATTTCTCTTAAAGATGCATGGCTCATCCATTGCTTGATCAAAACATAAAACTTGATCACTTGATCGACTTTAATGTATCATGATCTAAAGGCTTATTTGAGTTCATAAATAGATCTCTGCAATTAGCAAACTCTTTAATATTGTCCTTTTCACAATGAACCCTTCTGGTCGTACCATGTGAATGGTCTCTCTAATCCAACTTCACCCAATGGGCTTATTCCCTTTAAGCACATCAACAAATTCCCTGAATTTACTGATGTAGTTGGATTCCAATTCATGGTTCATCGCATCTTGCTATGTTTTAGAATCACCATCCATCATAGCTTGACTAAAGGAGATAGGATCATTTATATTGTCACTAGAGACTGCTACATTAGCTTCTCCAATTCCAATGTCACGATCTGGTTGTCTAACAACCCATTACAACATAGTGTCCTTGGTTGTTGTTCTAAAGCTTGTGGTCTCATTTTCATCTATCGGTCTTATGGGAATGATCGCATAATTCTTATGACTCTAGGTAGGGTGATCTTATCTCCTACTAAAACCTCTAGGATGACTTAACTTCAAGGCTTATAGTCCTTTAGAAACCACCATGCATTTGGCTTGGCTAGTTAGTATGCATTTCCCCCTTATCCACCTTTGCTCTTTAAAAGCTAAATACCCTACACACATAAGTGGCTTAGACTAGGTTCAAAACTAGTCCTAAATTATGTGGTGTCTTAGGAATAGATATAGAAGGAATTAAAGTAATATTATGTTCTTTGTAGAACATATCGTTAAAAGGATATTAGAAGTGATGAACCATTCAACATTAATCTCATTATGTCGAGTAAAATCTTATCTATTTTCTTTACAATGCCATCCTGTTATGGCATCCCTAGTGTAGTGAGCTATGACAAATCCCATTGTCTTATAGATGACTTTTGAATTCAACATCCAGGTTTTCCCACCCTATCCAATTGAAGTGTTTTGATTTGCTTGCCCAATTTCCACTCAAAATTCTCTGAACTTTTGAAAGATTTCCAATTAGGAAGTGCGTATCAATCTCTAGCTTTTTGTATATTCATTGGATATCAAATATGCATATGTACTAGCTCGAAAAGATCTTTAGCCTTATAACCTTTTTTTTTCAAGAAAGATCTCTTGGTCATTTTACCTTATAGACAAGATTAACTTTAAAAGAGGTTCATCCCTACTAACCTGTCTACCTTGTTTAGGTTAATATGACCCAATCCAAGGTGCCATAGTTATTTTACAACTTTTGTCTTATTACACAGTTTCAATATTATGTAGTGAATAGGAACTAAGGAGTTATAAATTACTATAAGTACCATCAAAACATATTGAAATATTATCCTAAAATAGATAGAAACTTTTTCATTAAAGGAAATAAAACATGATTGTTCTGATAAAACCAAAAACTAAAATCAAATTCTTGCTTTAAACAGGCACATAATAGCAACTAAAATTTTAATGTTCTTGAAATAGAGTACGACGACTCCCACTGCAACAGCTGAAACTGACTTCCCTGTGCCTACTATTGTCCTGAACTCTTCACATTGCTTCCTTGCTTTTTGAAACCTCTATAAAGAAGGACAAACATGATTAATGGCTCTAAAATCTACTATCCAGGTATTACTAGATTTTTCCACTGAACTTGTTTCTAAGAAAAGGACCTTATCTTCCTTGTTCTTCACCATATTGAGAATCTTTTTATAGTTCCTCTTCTAGTGACTTTCTTTCTTGCAATGGAAACACTTTCTTTTACTTTCTAGGTTTGCTTTCTTCTTGACAGTCTTATTCTTTTGCCTCAAGGAAGCCATGCTTTTGTTGCTTTTCTTCTTCTTTTTGATCTTAAAAGATCTAGCAATTGCCACATAAACCTATCTAGACTTAGACTTCAGCATGCGGTCAAAAGTTTGGAGCTCAGTCATGAGTTTGGTGAGGTTCAAGTTCATCTTGTTCACATCGTAGTTACTCTTGGACTAGATGAATGTATCAGGGAGGGTTTAAAAAACCATACTAACTTAAGTCTATTGGTAAATCTGCGAGCCATTGATTTCTGCTTCATTGAAGAAACTCATCATCTTAAGCATATTCTCCCTTACAGAAGAAATTACTTTCATGTGGCTATTCATAATAGCTTTAATGGAATCGCTCATTTGCTCCCCAAATACGGCTGAGTGATGTAACAATATTAATAGTGGTCTTTAGGTTCTGATGTTTCTGCTATAACACATTCGACATAGAAGCCAACATATAATGGCGAGCCACATCATTAGACTGGATCCACTTATCATATGCATCCTTGGCATTCTTAGAAGCATTTGACCTAGGCTTAGGTGGGCACACTTTTAACAACAAAAGTCTGTGCTTTTTAGTAGTGCATGCAATATCGAAGATGCATAGAGAAGGGGTTGAAAGACATTATAACTGGAAATAAAATATAAGCATAATTAATAAAGATTGCAAATATCATATGAGGCAATTGTATTCAGTAAAATGCATATAAGGCAAGCAGAGCTGAAATGCATGGATGTATGAAACCTCAAAAAATACATCACTACAACAGTTAACACGGGTATCCATGGGTATATGGATCACTATAAGCAATATGAGCAACCCACTTACCATGATAGGCCATTCCTGATTGAATTTAACCACCTAATATCTCATATTCGGCTAAGTCAACTGTCGTATCTTTGGTCCATAACCTTAGTAAGCAGAAATTCATTTTACGAGTATACTAATAGGTTTCTATTGAGTGTACAACTATCATTTCATACCTTAGTGATTTTCACCCATTAAGTGCCACCCTTGGGTCGATCAGTCATAGGCTAATAACCACTTAGGGAAATTATCTTTTAGGGAGATACATAAAGCTTGGCAAATACAACTCTTATAGGGAACTGGCAACTTATCACTTTCTCATACCAACAATGAGACATGGATTCTCACATGAAAGGCTAATAGAATCTTTTATTTTAAGATTCCTACACCCACTCAATATTTTGAATTTTAGGTTTCTTGAATCTATTTAACTCTTAAATAAATTCAATAAGTAGTTTTAAGACAACTAATCACGTTAGAGTCCTAAACTACGTGATGTATGGACATGTTATTATGAGTGGCACCCACTATCCCGTATGGCATGTTATCAATAATTATGAGTATGGCAATCACAGCATGTCAAACATGTTATCAAACATAACAAAATGCAAATTAATGATCGTAATTGTAATACTATGGTTCCACCTAGAAATATAACAAACTAAAAGAAAACTGTAATGACCTCCAAGTCATCATCTTCTTTGTGTAGTCCTCTCCTTGGTTGTGTTTGATTTTATCATCCCTTTATGCTCCCATAAGCATTAATGAAATTACCCAAGTTCTAAAACTCTTTTAAAACTTTAATTTCGTTAACTCTTAATTTTTTAAATTTAATTCTAGTTAAATGTTCCCATTTTTGAAACTCTTTCAAAAATATCACTTTTATTTTAATTAATGAGAAATTTAATTATAGATAAAACTTATCTAAGTATTAAATTCCTCCCACTATTGTAGGATAAAGTTAATTAAAATATTCTCAAATCTTAAAAGAACTTAGAATCTTTCCATAATTCAATCTATATCTCCAAGATTTTATTTGGATAACAAAATCTTTCTATAATCCAATTTAAATCTCCAAGATTTTATTTTGGATAATTTGAAACACTTTCAAATTTGGATAATATTAGCAATTATTTGAAAATACCAAAACTTTTTTGCATCAATTAAAATTTTCAAATTCAACAAATTTTAAAGTCTTTAAAATTTGAAGCATGCGAGGTGGTGGAAATAATCTAGCCACCATGCGTAGCGACGAGAGGCCGCCGTGGCAATATAACCATGGCATTAAGCTAGGAAATGTCCCACACGTCTAGCACAAAGGCTAATGCATGTTGGGCTCTACTTGGGTTAAGCCTAGTGCCCTCGATGGGCGCAGCTCTACACACCCATGGCGAGTGCTGCTCTTAGCATCAAGCTTGGCCCAGTCGAGCCACCTAGTCCTCTTGACACATGCAAGAAATGTGCATGATGCCTCTAGTCAGTGCCTCTGGTGCATGGCCTCACCACCAGCTACACCCAAGGGTGATGCCGGTGGTTCCACTAAGGTTTTTTAAGAGTCCAAATTCAATTTCTTGTCCAACAAGGAATCAAATTAGAACCACCTTTTCTCTATCTTCCATCCAGTGTTCTTTGAACTCCCCTCTTTAAAGTTTGAGGAACCTCTATTGAGAAAGATTGAAAGGAGATTATCCAAGAAATTTCACCGGTGCTCACACAGCAGTTGATCCAAAAGGAGGAGAATAGCTAGGAAGATCTCAAGATTTTGAAATGCTTGATTATCTAAAGCTATTGCCAAATCCATAAGTTTGTGTTTATTTAATTATTTGTATGAAGCATCATAAGAAGAAATGGTATAAGCGATTTTTCTATCTAATTTCTTCTTGAAGATGGAGGCACTTGAAATCTCAAGATAATGAAGAAATACATGATTATATGATTTTAATTAATTCTAGATTTATTAGCAAACATAGAACATCCAAGGTCTATTTATAGACACACACAAAGGCTTGAAATTTGAAATAGAATCCTCCAAAGATTCTAAGTAGATCACGCCAACTCTACGTTTGGTGGGTGTGATCTTCCTTCTTCTAATGGTGGTGTAACACGTGTCATAACCACCTCTAATTGAGTGATTCTGTATCCATATATCATCTTCCTAAAATCTGATTTAAGTTCAACTGAGATTTTATGTATTTTAACTTTTAAAATAAATATTTTTCATAATTTTCTCAACTATTTAAATTTTCTCATAATTCAAATAATTATCTACAGAATCTATTTCAACTCTTGAAAAAGATTCTTATCTGCAACAAGATAGCAAATAGATTACCTGAAGATCATGCGATCTATTTGTTTCCTAAAATTATGGAGTGGCAGCACATGGACTCCTAGAGCTCTAATGTGTGGTACCATACATAGTCCTAGTGGACTATAGTGTAAAATTATCATTTTGCCTTTAGGACAAAATTTATCCAAGAATATTTCCATTGATCCTTCTGAAAGAATGTTATGGAGCTAGCAAGGGGACCGAATAGACATATGTAATTTAAGCTCTAAAAATTATTTAAATTTAGTTATCTTATAATTAAATTAATAATACTTATTAACTCCAATTTGCATCACTATCAAAAACCAAGGCAGCACTCTTAAATTATATATAGAATTATAAGGATCCTTAAAGCATTAAATGTTGTCAACAAGGTCATCCATTGATATAATCATTTGCCATGTGATAATACCATCCACAATAATATTCATAACTAGGGCTAAGTTTATAGTTTTCTGTGCAACCTCTCTTATTACTTCTTTGTCCATGAGTTTGTTAATTCTCTATTAGATGACCTTTTTACAAACAAATTATAAACGAGAATTTAGGGTAATATTTGATATCCTATATCAAATAGCGAGATCTCTACATCCAATTTCCCAAATTAATACTCATGGGAATATTATCTTAATGTCCTATCTTGTAGGAGTTGTGGATTCTATATCTGTAAGTAATGTTCCAAGCTATCTACATTAGTATGCCTCCAATATACCAAAGTATAGATTATGGATGTTATAGATCTCACTCATTAGCCATCAAAAGACATAGTAAATAGATGTGAGTCCACTAATCACCTTAGAATTAAGGTAAGATCTATAAAATGATCATCAATGATAGAATAATTATTTCTCATTAAGGAATTACATAAAAAATTAGAGTCTATCTTGGTCCATGTTTAATATGTTCCAAGCACACTGATATCTTTATTTAGTAATCACCATTGCTATAATCTGAATAAGATTATTCCTCCATGTTGGGAATAAACTTCATAATCCTAAGCAAGATAAAGTGCCCAGCTTTATCTATTGATTATAAACTGAAGTTATACTAAGTGTACATAGTCATATCCTTTGTATTATGAACTCTTTGTATACATGATTGTGGACTTGTACAAGTATTGGAACCTTCATGATATTTGCATATACATATATATACTATGGAGAACAACAAGAGATATTATTTATTTATAATGCAATACTTTGTTTCTTATAATGTCTAAATAGGATAAAATGACATACTTTATAAGTACCAATCCTAAAAATATTTCCCAGTCGCTGGCAGTCTGGTGAAGTCGTTAATGAATTTTTGTATTTACATGTTAATATAGTATTACCAAGTTAATATTATATTTCTCGGCCGCCAGAAAGTCGTTGGTAAAATTTTGTATTTACATGTTAATAAAGTATTATCAGTTTGATACTATATTTCTTGGCCACCAACAATGTTGGTGAAGGAGAAGGATAAGAGATATAGAGCAGAAAGAGATGAGGGTATCTTACGATTTTTGTTCTCAATTTCTCATGAGATATTACTTAATTTCTTATGATATGCTATTTACTACACATTTTTAAAATATATGACATTTTTTATTGAGTTTTAACCTAAATATGCTACTTTGCTCTTTCTCCCATTTTTTGCTCAATTTTTTTATTCTAAAAAATGTGAAAAGTTTTTATATCATAAACTTAGTGCACAAGACACGTCAAGCGTCCCTCTGAGATATTTTTTAGTTCATTTGGGAAACACGTCTAAAAAGCCCCTTATAGTTTGAACTATAACCAACGTTTGGGCTTTATCGTGATCAAACCTAGTCCAAATGAGCTTAGACTATTACCGTTATAACTCAGCATTTTAGGTTGGAACAAAAAACCATACCTACTTTATGTTATTAGTTCCTCTCTCTCATCTTAGACCGCTTTTTCTCTCACATCTGCCTCTTTCATATCAGAGAACCTTGGTCATGAAACCCTAGCTCTATTATCCTATTCCATTCCCCAAAAAAAGAAGCCCTTTGCATGCCAACGTCCCCTCTTGAATCGATCTAAGATTTCTCACTCTTTTGTTGTCTTATGTGTGTATAAGTTTCATTTTTCCATATTTAGACCCATCGCCACCAAACTAAGACCGAAACATTATGGTGCATGTTCTAAGACTGCGGCCAGCGTTAATAAAACATAAATCTACTTCACTAATGAAACTCAAGTTATGTAGATCAATGAAAGGCCAATGGATTACAGGAAGCACGCCAAAGTAGATCCAAAATTAAGTGAAAATATCAACCTTCTTGTGACAGAAGAAGCCATTACTATTGAGGAAGACAATTGTGGTCGAGTTAGGTTGTTTGGACGATTATTTATTTTCATCGATAGGATCAAACATAGTATCAATTATCTGTTCAAACCATATTTCTATCACTTTTCTCCTAGTTATCCTTCATAATCTATGATTTTTGGTTTCAAATCTAAACATATTGCCATCATGCATTATCTATGGTTAATGTTGTTGTGGTGCTTAAATGTCATTTTGGCACTGTTATCCCCAGTTGTCATTTTTGGTACTGTTATCCATATCAATATATTGTTTTTGGTAATGTTATACATGGCTGCTGTTTTTGATACTGTATGCGTTGTTAGCATTTTTTGGTACTGTTTCTCTTCCCTTGGTGCATTCATGTGATGTTGATTTGACAAATGGCCCTATATAATGGTTTGCTTCGATATGTTTGGCTATAGTTTGTTCAATTCTGAGTGTATTGCCCTCATGCATTATCAATTGGCTTTGTCGTTTTGGTGGTTAATGATCCATTTTGGTGATTAATGTCGTTTTTGACTTTGTTATGCCTAGTTATCATTTTCATCGTGTTTTTCTCTTCTCTTGGTGCATTCTTATGACGATTTGAGCTGCCTCTGTATAATAGTCTGCTTCGGTATGTTTGGCTGTAGTTTGTTCAAAATTATCAAGGCAATGATGAATGTTGGCATTTATAATAGTATATATTTTTGTTGCTCTTGTATGTGGCCCTCAATGCTATTTTGTTAGTTTACACTCAGTGTTCGTGACTACATTTTGATGGTTCTTTTTTTATCAACATGATTGAGTGATTGCCGTGTATTGCTTTGCTAACCATTGGAGTTTACCTTGGTAGCATCCGGTGGTAAGGATATTTAAGCATAGCTACAATATGTGCTTCTTTCATGTTTAGAGCCTTTAATTTAAATCTAAGAAATACCCTTTTTTAATAGATACCTAGGAATTCAGAAGTTCTCACCTTGCTTTGGACTCATGAAAGGGCGTTGGTGTTTCTTACGATGCTAAAAAACCATACTTGTGTAAATGGGGGAGTCTTTGCCTAGTAAAAGAAATTGGCTAGATTGGGCATCGAAACTATCTCAAATATTTGGGACCAAATATCTCAAATATTTGGCATCAGAACAACCTAGTTTGAGAAACTCTGAAATTCCCTAAGAGCTACTATTTAACATCGCGAACTTTAGCCTATGTCTTCTCAATTAGTTGGAAGAAGAGTCACCGGAGGAAAGCTAAACGACGTATGGCCACCCACATTCCGATAATGGATAGAAAATAGCAAAAAAGACTAGTTGGTTGAGGTTCTTCTGGAACGTTCTTCTCTACACAGATTCGAGTCTATTTTGGTATAAAAAAGGTTAGTAAGATCTAACATTAATTTATGTATATAGCATGTCTAACTTGTGTTTTGAAAAATACTTCAATTTTAAATTTTTTTAAAAAATTCTACTACGTACTTGTTTTCCAACAATTGGTATGAGAGCCAGTGTTTTTACTTAAAATTACGAGTTTGTGATCATGTTATATAAATAGATTGAGTAATCTTATTCTCTCCTATGCTTGAATTTAATTTTTTTTTTGAGAGTTAGCACTCTAGGGTTTCTATATATGTAAATGTTGCCATGGGATTATATGGTGAATGTTTATTAATTAATTATGGTTGATTAAATTATTATTTAATTATTAATTAATTAATTAATTTATGTTTTCTATACTTCCTTAGAAGTTAGAATGTGTATCTAAGTTTTTCATATAATTAGATTATGGTCTATCATCATTGTCTAGAAATTATTATTTTAATATTAAATTTGTAAAATTTTGTAATTAAATAATCATTCAAAGTGAAGACGGATCTAGAAGATAGAGATGATAGGAGTTATACTATTTTTTTTGAGTTTCTAAAATTTTGTGTTTTTGAATTATTGAAAATAAGATTAAAAAAACTGCTTTAAAACTATTTTTTGAAAATTCAGGTTAGGTGACAGCGCAGTCGACCATGACATGCTGACTACGGTTGACTATGGCAGTTCTACCAATAGGCCGATGTTACAGTTAGGCAGGCCAGTAGAGAGCAGAATGGTTTTTAAAAAAGGTGCATTTTTTGGTGTAGTTTGGATTTTAATTTTGAGACAATTTTGAGAAACATGAAATTTTATGATGACTGAAAAAATAAAGCATTTGATCTATGAGAGATTGAAGAACTGAAGATGGATACTATATGAAGAAGGATAAAAACTTGAAGATACAAATATGAAGAATCAATAATATATTTCGATTGATCTTTTGTTATCTTTATTTTCTTTTCTCTAAGATGAAACCATGATATTATAGTTATTTATTATTTTGCTTGTGGCTTTGCATGTTGGTCTGCTTGTTTGTATTATAATATGATTTGCCATGTATGCTAATAACATGTTATATAGGATAAGGAGAGTTGCTCATTTAAAATTGTTCATGCATGTTAACATAAAACCTTGGTTTTCAAGATATTGAATGGGTGAACCTATGGCCTCGATTGTTGATCCATAGGTAGCATATGGTGGTTCGACCCCTAGGAAGGGATTTCATCATGTACCGGGTTGGATCTCCAAAGGAATAATTTATTTTAGCATGATTTATCATTGTACACCCCTAGGTGATGATTCTAAATTGTGGATAAATAGTTGAAATGATGGTTATATACTCAAGATTAATTTTATTATTAACTTGCTCTAGGAGATCTATTAATGAAATTAATGGCCAAAGAAAATGATTATTAATATATGCTGGATTAGATGGGCCTTAGATGACATATATTAATTGGTGGGGATCCATATTCCTAATTGAATTTAGCAAGCCTCCCCTAGGCGGCTTATTCAATTCTAAGTTAGGAATTATCGTTGTAAGGTTGTGATTTTTTCAAAGTTTTGACACATAAATACAATTGTACGTATACTTGTTTATGTTATCTTACTAAACTATTATGAATTGTTTGCTTATATTTGGTATATGAATCTTTATTGTAGATTAAAAGTGTCTAAAAATGCTTTATCTTTGATACTCGATAAGATCCAATTAACTGGCGAGAATTATAATGATCATAAATGGAACCTAAATATCATCCTATCATTTGAGAAACTAAAATTTATGCTGACAACTCCATGTCCTCCTGAACCTACTGGGGAACCTATTAATGAGCAAATCTAAGCGTATGATCTCAGGAAAGATACTAACGATCAGGTTCGCTGTTATGTTATGGCTAGCATGAATAACATGCTACAGGTTCAACATGAAGATTATGAGACTACGAAGTAGATCTTGGATAATCTAGAAGACATGTTTGGAGGCCAAGTCCTAACAAAATGGCAAAGGGCTCATCGAAAACTCTTAAATTGTAAGTAGAGACTGGGGACTCCTGTGAAAGAGTATATGATGTTAGTCATAGGTTACTCACTGAGGCACAAACTCATGGAGCTGATATCGATGTTGAGTCATAAATGACTATGGTTTTTGAGACTCTGCCTAAGAGTTCATCCTGTTTAGAGCTTCATATAATTTGAACAATAAAGAGAATGTGACCTTGATGGAGCTGATGAAGCAGGTACAGGAGTTAGAAAATCTGATCAGGGAAACTCCTGCAGGTGGCGAGGCCAACTTGGTGGTTGCATCAGGTTCCAATCCTAATCTAGGGAATTGAAGGAAGCAAAGGGCTGAGAATAGGACGTGTTCTATTCCCACAAATGGAAAGAAGAAGAAAAAGAAGAAAAAGAACTCAAAAAAACTAAAGTGCTTCTACTGTAGGAAAATTGGGCACATCAAGAAGAATTGTGAGAACTTCCTTTCTCAAGAAGGTAAGTGTGAACTTTTGTTTATTGAAACTTGTTTAGTTGAAGAATCAAGTGATACTTAGGTCATAGATTCTAGAGCAACTAATCATCTTTGTGTTTCTCTGTAGGGGTTCAAAGAAACGAGAAGTCTGCTCCATGAGGACTTTATGCTTTGGATAGGCAATAGATCCTTGGTGTTGGCTGAAGCAGTGGGAGACATCTATCTTTACTTTGATAATTATAAGATTTTAGTTTTGAAAGATTGTTTTTATGTTCCTAAACTTAAAAGGAAATTGATATCTATAGCTTTTTTATTTAAAAACTCTTATTCAGTATCTTTTAATAATAAAGTGATGATTTGTAAAAATAAATCTTTTATCTATGATAGATGGATGCAAAACAATCTATACTCTATCAAACTTAAGATGGGCGTACTGCTTAACATTTAGGTTAATGATAATAACTCTAAAAGACTTAAGATTTCTCACTCAATAAGACTTATCTTTGACATTTACGATTAGGTCACATTAGCTTGAATGGGATTCAAAGGTTAGTAAGTGATGGACCTTTAAGTCACTTAGAGTGGAATCTATACCACAATGTGAATTATGTTTAGAGAGCAAAATAACCAAAAGACGATTTGGGTCTCAGGGCAATAGGGTTGAAGTACTTGTACATAGTGATGTTTGTGGTTTGAGTACTTCGTTGTTTTTATTGATGATTACTCAAGATATGCGTATGTCTACCTAACACATCAGAAAAGCAAAAGTTTTGACAAGTTCAAGGAGTTTCGGGCTGAAGTGGAAAAGCAATCAAGTAAGCCCATTAAGGCACTTTGATCCGATCGAGGTGGTGAATATCTTTCTGATGAGTTCCTAGAATACTTATTAGAAAATGGGATTTTTTTCCCATTTGACTACGCCAGGCACTCTATAGTAGAATGGCATAGCTGAGAGAAGAAATAGGACTTTGTTGAACATGGTCAGGTCCATGATGAGTTATTTGACATTACCTGTATCCTTTTGGGAATATTCACTACAAACCACATGTTATCTTTTGAACAATGTGCTTTCAAAATCGATTATTAAAATTCCTCATAAGTTGTGGACAGGTAGGAAGACATCCTTAAATCAGGTTTGCATATGGAGATGTCTGGCTCATATCTTGTATAAGCAAGCAAAAAGTTGGAAGTATGTTCGAAATTTTCGTGTTTGTAGGATATCTAAAAGGGACTAAAAGTGGTTCTATAAGCCAAAAGAAAATAAAGTCATGGTTTCAACGAATGCAACATTCCTTAAGGAAGGTTACATGAATGATTTTAAGCCTCGAAGTAGAGTAGCACTCGAGGAGTTGGCGAGTGATTTGATCACTCTGAGGGTTCCAATTGAAACTAATCTAATTAATGTAGAAAAACTGACTGAACAACAACCTAAGAGGTTTGGCGTATTGGGGGGATCGTGTGTCAACCCGAGAGGCATATGTTCAATGGTGAAACCTACTTGGCTGAATTGGTTGAACATAACAGGGATCCTTACACTTACATAGAGGCTATAGAGGATGTTGATTCAAAGCTCTAGATAAAAGCCATGAGCACTGAGATGAAGTCTATAAAGACTAATTAGGTATGGGAACTTTTGGATTTTCCTAAAGGGGTAAAACCCATAGGGTGTAAGTGGATCTATAAAAGAAAAAGAGGAGCAGATGGGAAAGTCAAAACCTATAAGGTTAGACTAGTAGCTAAGGGATAGATGTAAAAGGAAGGAATTGATTATGAGGAAACATTTTTGCCTGTAGCCATTCTTAAGTCCATCCGCATTATTTTATCCATAGCTGCCACACTCAATTATGAGATTTGCCAAATGGATGTCAAGACGGCCTTTCTGAATGGCTATTTTGATTAGTCTATATATATGGTGTCGTTAGATAGGTTCAAGGCTAAGGGTCAAGAGGGTAAGGTCTATAAGTTACTAAAGTCAATTATGGACTTAAGCAGGCTTCTCGTTCTTAGAACATAAGATTTGATTAGGTGATCAAGACTTTTAGGTTTGGACAAAACGTAGACGAACCATGTGTTTACAAACACATTAAGGATAGAAAGATGGTTTTCTACTGCTCTATGTGGATGACATTCTGCAGATTGGAATTGATGTTGGGGCATTGTCATCGATCAAATTATGGTTGACCAAGTAATTTGACATGAAGGATTTGAGTGAAGCTAATTATGTTCTCGGTATCTAATTTTTTCAAGATAAGAAGAATAAAATGATAGCTTTATCCCAAGCGGCCTACATAGATAAAATTCTCGAGAGGTATGCAATGCAAAATTCTAAAAAAGATGGGCAACCATCTAGGTCTGGAATTATTCTTTCTAAGAAAGACTTACCAAAGTCTGATGAAGAAAGAGAATACATGAAGAAGGTGCCTTATGCTTTGGCAATGGATAGTCTCATGTATGCTATGCTTTGCACATGACCAGACATTTATTATGCAATCAAAATAGAAAGTCGATTTCAGTCGAATCTAGGACCAAACTACTGGGTTACGGTCAAGCATATTTTCAAGTACCTGAGAAGGAGTCGAGGGTATATGCTTATGTATTCGGGTGAGGATCTCACACCTCTAGGATAAACTAATTCAGATTTCTAATCCTGTTTGAATTCGAGAAGATCAATTTCTAGTTCAGTGTTTACTCTGGGCAACAGTGCCAATGTTTGGAGAAGTGTCAAGCAAAATTGCACTTTGAATTCAATGATGGAGGTTGAGTATGTGACAGTTATTGATACTTCAAAATAAGCAATGTGACTCCACAAGTTCCTTTGGATTCGTGAGGTAGTTCTTGGTATGAATAAGGTAGTGTTGTTGTATTGCGATAACACGGCAATGATAGCTAATGTTAAGGAACCAAGATTTCATAAGAAATGTAAGCATATTCATCCCAAGTATCATGTGATAAAGGACTTCATTGAGGGCAGGCATATATCTGTATATAAAATCACATCTGAGGACAATTTGGTTGATTCATTCACGAAGACAGTAATTGCGAGAACTGTGAGAGTTCTCGAGAGGTATGTGGAGACTATGGGGATGTGAGATATGTCATATTTACTCATTTAGTGCAAGTGGGAGATTGTTAAACATGATGCCCTAAGGAGTAAAATGTTATAATATGTTTTTGGAGACATTTTTATCAATAAAGAGTTTATTTATTATTCATATACCAAATATTGTCCTCTTTATGTTCATTTATATTGAATGTATGATAAGCAAACAAAAGTCTAAGATTGTCAGTCTAAACCTTTAAGAATCGTGTATATGATGGACAAATTATGCGAAAGATATAAATCTTAAAGCTGATGGTCGAAATCATAAGATCTACAATTGAGGCAATAAATTTGGATGCTTTATTCATGCTAAGATTGTTATCTTGTCTACATCTCTAACGGGAGACGGCTTATCATGACGGTTAGCTTACTTAAAGCTTTGTAATTTTATATATTTTGAGAAAGCAGCTCTAAGCTTTTAGTAAAGTAGCATTAGAGTTGATAATTATAAAATATGTATATAGGATATTGTATTTTATAATTTAAGGAGCTTAAACTATATAGGTCCATCGGGACTCCTTTGCTAGCTCATAATAAATCTAATAATAATACAGCGTGTTCTTCCTATAAATTGGTGACCTATGTTAAATTATTATATTGGTTAAAATTCGAGTTGATTGGATTTTATAATTCATGTTAGTTTATCGGTTGAATTGATTTTGTGAATTAATTTTGAGAATTAACTTTGTGAATTAATTAAAGATAAACATGTTAAATTATTGTGGATAATATTTTATTTATATGGGTTTATCTATATATGACTTTTTTAATCAGATAACTTTTCTATTGAGTTATTTGAATTAAAATTGAGGCTCTATAGAGGATACTCAGATCAACTAAGATAGAATTAGGCAGTTTGTTGTTATTAGATCTATCGGATTAGCTTGAGGAGTTCGAATCAAATTTGAACTCCATTATCGCGATGGCACAGTCGACCTCGGTATACTAAGTGTGATCGACCGTGGCAGTTAGAGTCAAAATCGTTTTTGATTCTAAAACTAATCCAGACTCAAATTTTGAGGTCATATCTGATAATGATTAATTCCATATCCTACCTCTATATAAAATGGGTGAATTTTCTCAGTTATTTAGATCAGTTGTGAGGCATAGAATGAGTCTAGTTTGAGAAACTCTAAATCTCCCCAAGAGTTATTGTTTAATATCACAAACTTTGGCTCTAGGTCCTCTCAATTGGTTGGAAAGGAGAGTCACTGGAGGAAAAGCCGAACGACATGTGACCACCCACGCTCCGATCGTGTATAGAGAATAGCAAATAAGACTAGTTGGTTGAGGCTTTTCTAAAACGTTCTTCTCTGCACGGATTTGAGCCTACTTCGGTATACAAAATGTTAATAAGATCTATTATTAATTTGTATATATAACATGTCTAACTTGTGTTTTGAAAAATACTTTGATTTTCAGGGATTTAGTGAGAGCTTTAGGGTCTCTTCTAGTTCAAAAAGTATAAGAAAGCAGAAGAGAAACAACAAAGTAATAGCATACGAGGATGAGACTTGTGATGTCGTGCGAAAGGTTGCAAAGGCATATGTTGATTGGGCCACTAGAGCAAATAATATGCTAGTGCTGTGTTGTAAAGTGTTAAGGGATATGGGGATTGATGGGGAAGAGTTTATTACATTAATCTCTGATTTGCTGTCAAACCGAGACGGGCAGACATTATTTATGTAATTTGACGATGCCCATCGTAGATTGTTCATTGAAATACTTAAGAAGATGCCACCCTCTATTTGGAAATTTTTATTGTTTAGTCATCATTGTAGTATTAATTCTTTAGGGTACCATTATCTATTTGTTGACAACCTCTGTTTCGTTGTTTTTTTATTAACTTTCCAGATTCCAGTCTAGTTATGTGTTGATTTCAATGTCGTATCTCTTATTCCAACTTTTTTTTTTTTTCATGTCTTTGGCTGCAGACCATGGTTAATGTTTATTATCATTGTTGTATCTATTGTTATGACATATTCGATTATCTATTCAAAAATATATTTGATCATTTAGTTAAGTGTTTATTATCAGTTATATGTGAGTTTTGTTTATATATATATATATACCTATCATTGAATATATGTGTCAAGGTTTAAAACAAATTGTTCATATTTGATGGATTGAACTTATATTATGCCCATAATTGGTGTGATCTTGGTGGAGGTTAAATCATGTCTTCAGTAGGAAGTTCCTCGAATGTGGGAAATGATAGTGACAGTGATGAGGATGAAATTATTCCTCCAATGGCTGCACCACTTTGGGATTCTTTGGATGTCCCTAGACCTATCGGGCGACCTATGCACACATCGACATTAATGGGTTATATGAACGTAAATAAGTTGCTTGACGGTAATAAGAAGGTCATTTACAGCAAAGTACGAATAACGTGTGAGCAATTTAAGGTTCTCTCAAACATTTTGGAAGAAACAACGCCACTAAGTGCAAGTCATAATTGGAATGTAGATGAGAAGCTTTTTATGTTCTTGAAAAATCTGTGTCATTCAGCAACAAATCAAGAGTCACAAGATTAGTGGCAACATTTGGTGACACTATATCTTAGTACTTTAGTGAGACGTTGGAAACAATATGTTCCATGAAGTCTCGTTTCATAAAGCCTCCTGACTATAACGAGGGGCCAACACTAATCTTGAAAAATAGGAACAAATACCACTACTTCACTGTAAGAATTTCTCATACTCGTGCTTAACCATTTTCATAGTGATATTGTATTGCTTTTTTGTCTCAGTCATTTCTTGATATGTTTTCAATTCAACTAATTCCTTCAGTTATACTTTTTTCCTCCAGCATTGTATAGGGGTAATTGATGGTATACACATACCGTGTGTCCCATTTGCAATTGAGAGGGATCAGTGTAATAATCGAAAAGGGACCCTATTGATGCAATCCAAATTGTACCCGCAGCCTTTAGTTCTTGTTATGGCACCAAAAACTTGTTTGGGTCCAAAATGTGGCCCATTGTAAACCCAAGTGCAGGTTGTATCAAGAAATAAAGTCTTGGTGCATCCGAGGTCAAATACATGGGAAGACTTGCGCCTTAAATAATTAAGTTTATAAACATTTAAAATAAATATAAAAATTTACAAATTCTATTTACAATTTTTACAATTTTATGGCAGGTGTTTGGCAGTATTTTTGAACAGCAAAAGAAAAGAAAAGAAATAATAAGAAGAAACAATAATAATAAAGGTGTTGTAGTTAGAGGATCCACTCTAGGGAATTTATTAAGGTTCGTTTTAACCTTCCATTCATTATTTGTAACTAGGTCTAAGTATACACTGTGTCATCTTCTGTCTACAATAAATTAAGAATTATCAAGCTTTATTGTACCAGTCCACGTCGACAATGCAACAAAAACTCGATAGTCCATAATAATGCAGTAGAAACTCATTATTACAAATAATATCGGCTTATATTTATTTTAACTTTTTTAACATATTAATGAATCCTAAGCATTTATCATGCCATTCTTTGTTGGCAACTATTCAAAGTCTTCCTAAGCATTCCTTATGCCAGTATGTGTCTATGATTAATCAATTCATCTTTTAACAAGAAAAATAGTTAAAGCAAGTATTAACCATACTTTAAAATAATTTTGGCCTTATTTCTACTTAGAGAGTTAAAATTAACTTAATTAATTTTGCTAGAGTTTCACCTTTTTGCCACAACAAAAGCAAAATTAAAAAGACATTTTTAAAATAGAAACAACAAAAATATCTTTAAAACAGAACATTAGTATTATTTATTTAAAAATTATACACAAAATAAATACAAATATAGTCTAAGAGAGATCCGAACTTTCGTAGAACCTCAACAGACTTAGACTAGTCACAGCACATCTCTTAAGGCAAAGCCTTAAAGGAAATGTCAGGCGAAGATTTACAATTGAGGGAGGCTGCCTTTTATAGGCAAGCTTTTATGCATTCAAACAAAAGAGGCTAAAGGATTTGACAATGAAGGATGAAAATGGTGCTAAAGAAGGTGAGATTCTTCTTTTTTTATGGTTATTTTTTTCTTCTTTTCTTTCAGTTTCAGCCTTCTTTAGCATGCAAGTTGAAGGACTAGATTCAATGCTTTGTGGCTGCTAGAGATACTGATGCTTCACTTTACGAGGATGTCATGTGTCTAGGTAAGTTTGAAATGTAATTTCTTTTAACTTCTTATACATTTGTCATTTGATTTTGTCCATTTTAATGTTGTTTTGCTCCGTTTTGGCTTTAGAATTCAAATCTAAAACAAATGATTGAAACAAAATTAATTATTTTATAAATATTTTTTTATAACAATTGCCAAAATATTCATAAAAATAAAGTAAAAGTCATAAAAATTTACTAATATAAAAATATAGTTTAAAGCTGATTCGGTAATACCGAAAACACTACCTAAGACATAAAATATTTTTAGAAATTATTAAAAATATAATCTAACATATTTATAAACTCAAAACACACTATAAAACTCATTAAGATTGAGAATAAACTTACAACATGAAGATTAGTGGTTTTGCTATTAGACATAGGATAAATATTTTACGTACAGAAATGACTCTAAAAATTATCAAAAATATGCTTAAACCTACAAACATGTTAGAAAGACATATTTAAACACATTTTTGCACTAAAATGCAAAAATACTATAACACAAAAAATGTTGTAATTAAGAGATTTAATGACAAATAATAATGCAAAACAAATAATTTTAGCTTTAAAACACGTCCATTTTTCTGTGCTCATCATACCCCCCCAACCAGCTTATTACTAGTCCTTGACAATAAAAGTGATATAATTTTGAATTAATTTATAGAATATTCACACAATGCATACTATTGAACTCTAATTTGACTCACCTAATTAGATAAACTAACAAAACAAAACTTTTATTTAAAGACTTTATGTGCTATTTAACAAAATGTTAGTAAGCCAGACTTGCTACGAAAGGAGATAAACATAATTATGAAGTTTCATAAAAAACTAAGAATGAAATTGTTTTATTATTTTACTTCAAATCATTCCTGTAGCCAGTAAACACTTCAAAATTATTTATTAGAACAATTAAGGAACAACAATATAAAATAGAAATATAAAAAAGTTAAATTAACAACAACAACTGTAGATATTGCAATGTTCGGCTCTCTTAAACTTTCACTATAAGCCATTTAGTGAGCTTTGAGTCAGTTGTTGGGTTTTTTTAGATTTTGTGATTCAAATAAGCAGCAAAAAATTAAAATTAATTTCCACAAAACTCTCGCAGGATCCACATAATTCGATTAGATTAATAAGAAAGTCATTGAATCTTACTAGGATGACAAAATGGGAAAGATTTCTAGAAGGAATAGAGCGGGTTCACTCCAATGACACTCAAACTCGAGCTTTTCATATTCGAGATTGGATTCAGATGTTGTTGCTTAGAGCAACACCCTCTGTAGGTATCCACACGAACAGACTCTCTCAAAGACGAATTGGTGTGCTAGCACCCTTTCCTTACGGTAAATAACTCTCTCTCTAATTTTAGGGTTTTTAATGTTCTCGCCTTTTAGAATAAGAGAAAGCTTTCTTTTTCTTAATTCGGCTAGAAACCCTAAAACACACACACATATATATATGTATATTGACTTCGAGATAGAGTCAGATTTTAACTAGGGTAAACTGTAATTCGAATATGATTCAGAGAATCTAGATAATGTTTGTAATTCGAATATGATTTAAAGAATCTAGCTAATGTCAGATTCAATGAACCTATACATATCTAGTACATCGAATCTGGACATTATCAAGTTCATTGAACCTAGACACAGTAAACCCAAAATTTATTTTTGGTCTGTTCTAAGTGTGCAACCCTGTAGGTTCACATAACGTTGGCAGTGGGCTTGAAATTCTGTTTTTGGCCCACAAATCATAAACAGCCTCTAGCAAGACATTATGGTTACCTAAGTTATGCGAATGTCAATAATCTGACATAACATAATCCATAGTAAGTATTAAAGTCCTTTTGTCACTAGATACCTTGATTGAACATAAGACATGGTTTATGTCATCCTTATACTGTTCAATCATATTATTTCTCAATCTTGAGTAGACTGATATTGATAACCCTTATCAATTCATTCCAGTATGACCATACATTTTACTTCAGTCTAACTTATCGAGGGGCCCATAGATATCTTTCTCATAATAAATGAGGGACAAATTAAATTCCTTCTTAATCACTCACATTCCTCACATGATTCACTTTATATCAAACAACAATCCATTCCATCATCCTATTAAAGATAATATTAGATTGTGTCAAAATATAGAACTTATCATATAGGAAACCATGGTGATTTCAGGTCAGAGGACTAGGATAATACTATTGTGATGAAAATCACTTATGACAATTATCCATGCAACATTCTTATAGCGGGTCAATCTAATACATTATTTCTCAAATATGTATCTATGAGTTGACTTAGTATCTCATACACATGATTAGTAAAACAAAATCATTAGTCGAACTTCATACTAGTCTTCATTCATTATTATCCCAATAATAATGACCGACTAGGGATAATTTAGAATAGAATTTAATTTTTCACTTAAGAGTTTTACTATCAAGTCACATACTTGATGACCTTAGGCAGAATAAACTATTCATGTAATAATAAAAAAAATAAAAAAATAATAAAAATGCCTCTTTATTAATAAAATGCAAATGTAACGAAGTCAATATGTGGTCATTACATAATTGACCTATGGCACATCACTAACATCAGTAACTCCCAGACCAGTACGTCTAAGGTACTAGATGTTGAAGCATATTGTAGAACTTACTTACTATAGTTAAAGAAGCTATGAAACCAAACTTATCCATATTTTATTCATTAATTTACAACTTTACATACTTTTTATTATTTATTTATTTTTCTTTTTTTTATTTATCCTTTAATTTACTTGATTCATTAATTATTTAAGTTTGAAAATGTTATTGTTTGAAATTGTTCATTTTCACAAAATAACAGAATACAAATATGCAAAGCTTTGACTTACCACATAATTAAGCATTATGGTGTGTATGTAAAAAGAATGGCTTACAAACACTTTAAAAATAAACACATAAAGATGTTAAATAAAACTGATGTTTTGAGAGTCCATAAGGTTAGACAATTCAAATAAAAGAACATGATAATACATTAATATGAAATTCAAATATCAAGACAAAATAATAACACAATAATTACTAAGAAACTATTTACAAACCTTACAAAATATTTTTTTAATTTCTTAAATGGCTCATAAAACCAACCAAAACAAATAAAACGACACACAAAAACAAAAAATTTTTAAAGAACACACAAAATCAAAGCAAAAATCAAAAAATTTTGGCGCAAAACTGCACAACCCTCTCCCTCCAACCTAAATTGTATATTGTCCTTAATGTGTAAAAAAATAGTGAGCGCATAAATAATATTACCTAAATCAACATAGTTTTAAAGATGGTATGTATGGCAAACTTAACAAACTAAAATAAAACTCACAAACAAAACACATATTCTTTGTTTGATATTTATTTGAAAATAAAAATGACTTGTATTTATCAAATTAAACTCATTAGAATGCATCTTGAGAGGCCATTGGTACTAAGTAGTAGCTAAGCGAAATTGAAGATAACCTCCGTTACTCAACCATTTTGAATAAATTTAATTTTTAACTTTCATTTAAAATTTTCAAGATAAATTTCAATTTTTCTATTTTTAAAAGAAAATAAGAATAGTAGACAACAACACACATAAATATATTTCAACATATATTATAAAAGATAGAAGGTAAAGATATTACTTTAAAAAGTTTTCCAATCACTTGATGCTCTTAAATTCAGCAAACCTCTCTACCATCTCTAGTCCTGGTGAAAGGTCGTCAAAGAATGGTTTCCTCCCGTGGTAAGTGTTGAATGACACCACATAAATGTGATCATGGCCTTAATATTGGAAAATTTTGAAAAAGTTGAGTTTGTGAAACTTGGACTCGTTTTAAGTTCTTGGTGGGTCTATAAAAACGATGCCAGTGGTAGTGGAGGAGGTGATGGCCACATTAGGTATTAGTATGGATGGTCTTTATTGAACTCCAGTGGCAACTAAGACTAAGGACCTAAGACTAAAGGTACATATTGTTCATTTTCTACAGCTAAGTTTTCATTCTCTTCCTCACATTCCTCCCTTAGCATTTGTACCTCAAAGTGGGTGGGCTTTAAACATTCTTCTTCATTTTCTAACAGACTCTTCACGGATTCTAAATATTTTCTTAGGTTTTCCAAACTCTCCTTATTTGGAGTATCTACTAAATTTTGCTGTATAAAAGTTGACTCCAAAATTTTGGGTTAAGTGTTGGGCCAAGGTTTTGAAAAGTTGGAATTGTTTTCCTAATCTAAGCCAATTTCATAACTATTAAATCTTCTATAATCATACTTGGCTATATCTTCTAATAAGCAATAGGCTTCATCTACGGGTGGTTGGAACAAGGAGAAGATACAATATCCTCTTCCGATCCAATTTAACGTTTAAAAGATTAACCCATCTAGGAAGATTACTAATAGATTTTTCCAAGGAAACTTGTGGTAAAGAAACCTATCTAACACATCCTTATATCTCCAACAAGTACTATAAAATGGTTCCAAATAGTGTTGGGGAAAGTTTGCGTTGTTTTATCTATGCATTTCCCAAAACATTTTTTATTTAATTTATTTAATTTTTATTTCTAAATTTCTTTAAAAATTTTCAAGTCAAGTAATGCTAGATTAATTAGATTCCTAGATCATTTGGGGGTCACACTAGATACGCTTAGAATTCTTAACTTTCTTAGGCAAGGTGTTTAACCTTGAGGTCATCGGTTTGAATCCTACAATGGCCATTTTTGACAAAATTTGGTAAGTTTTTTAATTACCTAAACTTGCAAAACAAAAGATAAGATGCTAAGTTTTTTATCCGAAGCAAAAAGAGTAGTGAGTGAAAAGCATCCAATCTTTTTCTATTATTATTTTTTAAAATTTTTAGATTTTTTTTGCCATAAAACTAAATTAGGTTAATAGCAAGAACAAATAAAAGAAATAACAATATTTAAACCTTACCTTCCCCAGCAACGGTGCCAAAAACTTGATGCAACCCAAATTGTACCCTCAGCTTTTAGTCCTTGTTACGGTGCCAATATCTTGTTTGGGTTCAAAATGTGGTCCATTGTAGACTCAAGTGCAGGTTACCTCAAGTAATAAAGTCTCGATGAGTCTGACATCAAATTCATAGGGAAGACTTTCGCGTCAAATAATTAAGTTTATAAATATTTAAAATAAAAATGAATATTTACAAATTCTATTTACAATTTTTATAATTTTACGGCAAAAATTCGATGGTATTTTTAAGCTACAAAACAAAAGAAAAGAAATAATAAAAGAAACAATAATAAAGGTGTCGTAGTTAGAGGCTCTGCTCTAAGTATTTATTAATGTTCATTTTAACCATCCATTAAGTATTTGTAACTAGGCCTAAATATATACTGTGTCATCCTCTGTTTACAACAAATTAAGAATTACCAAGCTTTCACTGTACCAGTCCATGTCGACAATGCAGCAGAAACTCCTTATTACAAATAATATCGACTTATATTTATTTTAGTATTTTAACTTATTAATGAATCTCAAGCATGTATGTGCCATTCTCTGTCGATGACTAATCAAAGTTTTCCTAAATATTACCCATACCAGTCTATGTCTACGATAAATCAAATTCATCTTTTAGCAAGAAAAATAGTTAAAACAAATATTAATAGCACTTTAAAATAATTTTGACAGTATTTGGACATAGAGAGATAAAGCCAGTCTATGCCTACGATAAATCAAATTCATCTTTTAACAAGAAAAATAGTTAAAACAAGTATTAATAGTACTTTAAAATAATTTTGACATTATTTCCACATGGAAAGATAAAATTAACTTAACTAATATTTTTCAGGCATTTCACCTTTTCACCACAACAAAAGCAAAATTAAAAAGACTACACATAAAAATATTTTTTGAAAAAAAGTAATTATTATTTATTTAAATGCTACACACAAAATAAATACAAACATTGTCTAAGAGAGATCCAAACTTTCATTGAAAATCTATAGATTTAGACTGGTTGCAGAACTTTTCTTAAGGCAAAGCCTTAAAGGAAATGCTAGACGAAGATTTACAACTAAGAAAGGCTCCCTTTTATAAGCAAGCTTCTGAGCGTTCAAACAAAAGAGGCTAAAGGATTCATCAACAAAGGAAGAAAATGGTGCTGAACTAGGTGAGATTCTTCTGTTTTATTATTATTATTATTATTATTATTACTATTAGTATCTTTTCTTTTCTTTTATTTTCTTTTTGTTTCAGCCTTCTTTAGTATGCAAGTTGAAGGACTCAATTCAGTGCTTCGCGACGGCTAAAGCTCTCAGTGCATCATGATCTAGAGGATGTCACGTATCCAGGTAAGCTTAAAATATAATTTCTTTTAATTTCTTATGCATTTATTGTCCAATTTTGCTCATTTATTGTTGTTTTACTCTCTCTTTTTTCTACAGAATTTAAATCTAAAACAAATGATCAAAAAAAAATTAATTATTTTATAAGCATAATATTTGCAATAATTGTAAAAATTTTCATAAAAATAAACTTAATATAAAAATATGGTACAGAGTTAATTTTGTTATATTGAAAACACTACTTAAGACATAAAAATATTTTTAGAAACTGTTAAAAATTTATTATGCATTTATAAACTCTAAACATACTACAAAACTCTTTAAGATTGAGAATAAAATTATAACATGAAAATTAATGGTTTTGCCGAATGGACATATAAAAAATATTTTACATATAGAAATGACTTTAAAAATTAACAAAAATATACTTAAACATAAAAACATGTTAAAAAGACATATTTAAACACATTTTTAGGCTAAAACACAAAAATATTATAACACAAAAATATTGTAATTAAGGGATTTAATGACAAATAATAATGCAAAACAAATGATTTTAGTTTTAAAAAATGTTCATTTTTACATTTTCATCACCTATCACAAAAGATATTGGCAACATGTTCTTTTGACATGATATTCACTTGCATGTTATCTGGGTTTGAAGGATCCACACATGACTCTCTTGTCCTGCGGATATTAAAAGACAATCACAGGTTTCCTGTACCACCCATTGGTAATAAATGCAAAGCTTGACGTGGATAGTTCGCAATCGCTTTCTTAATTATTAACTGTTAGTTTTCTTGCAGGCAAATACTACTTGGGTGATTCCGGGCATGCAAAAAGAAAATGCATGTTAATACCGTATCGCAGAACCATGTATCACTTCTAGAGTTCAGACAATGTAGCAACAATTTCACTTAAGCGCGAGAACTGTTTAACTACACATATTCGTCCCAACGAAATTGGATCGAGTGAACCTTTGGAGTGCGGAAGAAGCGGTTTAGAATGCTGAAGCATATGGAGAATTATCAAATGGATAAACAAGTATCGGGCGGTATACCAAGGATGCAACACCGGTTTTGGAGATAGAACCAGAAAATACTAATATGTTGATGCTCATAGTTCTATTAAGGATGAAATCCCGGAAGGACTAGAAGTAGGTCAAGACGCATCGGGCGACTTGCTTATGGATCAGTATTGACATGCAATGGCACATATAAAGTGGCAAAATTACATAAGGCCAGAAGTGTAGGTTTGCTTTACCTGTCTGTTTTGTGTATTGAATGATTCATCAGCAGTGATCATGGGACGTTAGTATTTTGTGTACTATTCTACTATGATGGGACCTTAGTAATTTGTGTGTGGTTTTTTTAATCATTTGCCCTAGGGACTTGTGTGTCTTGTTCAATTATCATGGGACCTCAGTATTTTCAGTGTACCGCTTCACTATTATTGGACCTCTGTGTAATTTATCTACTCTTCTGCTATGTTATTATGAAGTGCCCTTTTTTCTTTTTACTTTTTTAAAAATTTACAAATGTTTATATAATTTATTTTGAAGCGTAATCTCTAAAATTAACGTACTTTACAACACAAAGCAATAATAAACGTGGATCAAAAAAACTTTTCCCTTTTTTTGTTCACCCTTGTTAAAATTTATTCTGCCTGCATGCCAAATTTTCTAGTAGACTTGTCAAGGAATTGACTGAATCAGTGCACATAAATATGTCTTTGATAAAGTTTCTTCTTTCATATTATGTCGTTTTTTAATTTTATTTTTTTCTTCACATTTTCTACTTAATTATAGGACCAACCAAACCTATGATAATTTTTGGACAATATTATTAATGGACAATTTTTAATTACAAGTATTAATTGTAATAAAGAAGAATAATTAAAAATATGCATTTTAAGCTTTTCTAAGTTCTAACTTTTAAAAACATTCAAACACATGTTCTAACTATCTTTCTTCTAACTTACTTTTTAAATACCTTATTCAAACATTAGTTGGAGTTGGAACCCAACTCAAATAGTACCAATTTTAGTTCCAACCAAAATTAGTTCTAACGTGGTTCCTAAACGAACCTTTCATATCCTTTAGGACATGCTGTGCATCCTTTGGAACACTTTCTATGTCCCAGTGAGACACCATGATATTTTTCACGTTCCTCCAAGACATGTTGCGTGTCCCTTTGAGATAGTTTACGTGTCCCCTCAAGACACAAGAGTCCTCCTTTTTCTCTCTCCTATCTCTTTCTATCTCTCCCCATGCTACTGTTGGCTCATCTCTGACACTAGCAATGTCGCTAATGGAAAAAAAAAAAAAAAAAACATAATTACAGCAACAACCAAAAACAATAACAATAACAACAAACATGACTGGATCTGACCATCGCGACGAGCAGATTTGTCCACGATGTCGGCGTCCACAACTTGGCTCAGATATGTGGGAAAGATGCAAAAATCCACAAACATCAGTGGCAACCCACAAAAAATATCCACCGAGTTTTGCGGCAAGGAGAGAAAGTCAGTGAAGATTTGCAACATTCTTTGAAGATTCGTTGTCGTGAAGAACCACAATGACAAGTATGGACGACACAGCATCTGTGATTTTTAGCTATGGTGAGATCGAGCTCCATTCTTTGGTGTGATGAAACACTAGATCTCGTCACTCATCCTCGTGCTTGCAATGCTCATCACCATAGGAGGAAAAGCTCAGGCAAAGCTGCCCCGACGTGCATAGCTCTATGCAATATTCGATGTGAGATTGAAGTTTGAGGCTATAAAGTCTTGTTAGAGTTCATGGATTTGTAAGAGAGCGAGAAAGAGAGAGAGAGAGCATAAGAAAGAGTGAAGGGAAATTAGACATAAAGAGAAGGGAAAAAAAGACAAGGAGAAAAGGTGACATAAGTTTTTTCAAATTTTGTTTTTTGTTGCATAAAAAGACATGGGAAAAAAGTAGCATCATGCGTAATTTTCTCATAACTAAGGTCTCGTTTGGTATCATATTTATAAACATGTTTTTTGTTAAACAAAAAAGGAGAACAAGATGAAAATATGCGTTTGGTGAAATCCATTTCTCTTTTTATTTTTGTAAACCTTGATTAAACTCTTAAATATTTTGAAAACAAAATTTTGTGTTTTTAGAATTTTTTAAACAAAATATATGAATCTCTTGTGCCTTTCTTCTCCCCTCTCTCTTTCCTCTCTTCGCTTCAACGGCAGGATCTAGAATGCCATATGTGGATTTTTAAACATCATCTATTATAATCTGGCAGAGGCATCGGTGATGATCGCAAACTACCATTTGACGCTTGAGATTTCGAAGTTGAGTTTAGAACGACACCATACGACGAGCTCGAAGACAGAGAAGAGTTTTTTTTATCGATAATTTTGGAGGAGAGAGAGAGGCTTTGATCTTCAAGGTCGATGGAGGTGACACCATGTGATCGTACTCCTTTATGAGATTCACCATATCTTCCTTGTCGTTGATCGAGACCAAGGCATTAAGATTCTTTGTCCGAAGTTTACAACGAACACTCGCCGTCACTTCGTATAGTTCGGCCGAGATCCTTAGTCAGTTCACAATTCAACATAAACTCTGTAATTCTATATATGCAAATAACACCATGTCCGTAAATGACACAGACAATAAAAGTGCCAATAGAATAATATGGAACATAGCTAAGAGAAAGGGAGGGAAAGAAAGAGAGAGAGAAAAGAGCAACGGAGTATGTTAACAAATCAGGAAATGAAATGTTGTCATCAACAGTGAGGACCATAGTCTCAACACGATCCTACTCTACGGCTCGATCTCAATGTCATACATGATCTTGACCTTAATCACGGCTCTTCGGTCCGATCTTGATGTTAACTTTGATCTAGACTAGTCAGTTCGATTTCGACTCCTTGGTTCAATATCAACCCTGATGCAGACCCATAGGTCCTATCCTAACCTCGGTCCTGTTGGTTTTATTCTAATCCCAATCTTGTTCTGGCTTTCTTAATATGAGCCAGATTCCAACCTGTTGGCTCAATCCCGACCTTAACTTGTTGGTTTGATTCTATCCCATCATTCTAACTACGATGTTCAAGCCTAAGTCAATGATACTTTAGTTTTTGTTTAAAAAATACGTAACATATTTTCGCTATCAAACGTGTTATTTGTTTTTTTTTTTAAAAACAAAAAACAAATATAAGTTATTAAACATGTTTTTTTTTCAAAAAAAAAAAAAAGAAGAGAAAATATTTTTGTTTTTTGTTTAAAAAATAAAAAAATAAAAATAATACTGAATAGACCCTAAGTTTACTATTGTATTTCATTCAAACTATGTTTGCTAAATCAAATCGCATTGTCAAATCAAAAAATTTGCTCACTTGACAAAATACGAAAGAAAAAAAGTGTGATATAAATTAAAAGATATATCAAAGTTTCGAGGTCCCATCTCTTTGTACTCCATTTAGCAGGAATGAGAAAAAAAATGTAGAGAAAAGTTATAGGAGAGAAAAAAACGAAATGATATAAAGAATATCATTTTTTATTTAGATGTAGCATATTTTGTAAATAAGAAGAAAAGAAAATGATATATATATGTACCACCATTATTTTTATATAAAAAATTTTTAGTAAAATATTGAAGAGTCTATACATTTATAGAGTATTTAGGAGAGTGATCAAACCATTAACGAGGTGTTTGGTATATAAGTTTTGGTCGTATTGAATGTATGGGCCAATCTAAATGGGAGTTTAATTTAGATAATAAACAAATCATTTTTGAACAGTGATGATAGTTTGAAATAGGTTAAATTGTTAGTTGTAACAACATGACTCCCCTTAAATTCCAACTATTTTGAACGATTCTCTATGGTAAAAACCTTATTATTCTTATTCTTTTTTATAAACCATAATTTTTCAAATACTAATTTTCTGATGTGGTGTTTTCTTCATATTTTAAACCTTTATATTTTAAAGGCAAGTTCAAAACAACCTTTTAAATCACATGATTCAAAACTTAGTTTAAAGCATAAAGTTCAAAACTATGTCATTCTAAACTCGCGTGCCAAACAGACCATAAGTTTGAACCGCAACACTATAACATATGAGAGTTTTACATTGTGGCTCATTTCTACTTTAAATTATAGTATGTAAGAGCTTTATATTGTTTGTGGTTCAAACACAGTGGTTTTAACTACTTTTTTAAACACCCTATTACTTTCAATTGCACTAATTCCCAAATCCCAATTGTCAAAACTCTAAACCTAACTCTTTCTCCTCTCTTCTCCAGCTACTTCGCTGCCACCATCTGTCTACCTTATTCATCTACCTCGCTTGTGCCATAACCTTTGTTACAAGGTCAGTATTTTCCCTTTTTTTCAACCTTTTATTTCGTATCAGTTTTTGCATCTAAATTAACACCAACACCTCCTCCACCACCCCTTCCTCCTTAGTTTTAGTCATATCAATCGACAAAGTGATTACCATTATAGTTCAGCCACCTCTTCGCCAGATCCTTCTTGTGTGTCCTTTGTCGATTCAATGGAATATTATGGTATGGAACATTATGGTATGTAGTATAACATTTCCTCAACTAGTCAAGTCAATAAATCAAAGCTAGATATGTATTTTTGGATGAGCCTGCCTTGCAGAGGGAGTCAAACTTTGATATTTTAAATCTCTAGAAAAAACTGGGATCGAATATCCTACATTGAGTCATATTGCTTGAGATACCTTGATTGTTCCTATAAGTCACTTCAGAATCTGTGTTTAGTATGTAGATATCTGGGTCCATATTGATCAAAACTTCATCCACCTTTTAATTCTAATCAAGATTGATTATAGGATGAAAGACAAGGTAGTTCATATCTATTACATTTTTTATTTAGCATTTTGTTGGGGTTCTAGTATATCCAATGAGTACGACTTGTTGAAGTAGTGCACATGTAAGTGTACAATTAGTTGATAGTAATTCCAACACGGACAAAAGATAGGTAATATTTGGAAGGAAAGTTGGAACTATAAAATTTACTACAGTATTTTTTTTCTACAAAATTTAAACCAAGATATAGTTAAAACTATAAATAAGTTGGGGGAACTCAAGTTAAACTAATGATATAAACTAAATATATTATAACAACTCAAATTTTATAAGAGAAAATATTGTAGCAAATATGAATTGAACAACAAGCTACAATTTGAAGCATGACTCTCAAAAATAGTTACATTCCCAAGCGCCACATTAATAATCTTATAGAATGTGATGATGGTGGGAATTCCAATGTAGTAGATAGAGGTGTTCGTAGAAACCGCTATTCCATTCAATCTGTTCAATCTAATCAAGATTATAGATTAAATAAGGATTAAGATTTTCCTAATCTAGTATATACAAATTGAGCATCTCCCAATGTTTTTGAATTAGATTAAATTGGGTTGAGGGGTCACACAGATTGGTTTCAGATTGATCTTTAATCAGTGTAATCTAATCCATGAACACTGTAGTAGTAGTTGGTCAATTAGGCGTAAAGGTCATCAAAGGAGAATGGTTTTTAGGGTCCCTTTTTTTCTCCAAACAACCATTATTATGTACAAAATAAACAAAAAGGACAATTAAAAAAAACATTAAAACATGAAAGAAGAATCGTGGAAGGAATAACCAAATGGATGATGGATAACTGGTTTAGAGCATGAAGACAAAACTATCTCTGAAGCGTTCGAAGACAAATCCATCTTTGGAAGGCAGCATGAAAAAGTTGTTTTTGGATATATCGTTGACCCGAGCTTTGTAGGTAAACTTGGATTATCTCTAGAGATGATTTCCAAGTGCTACAAAGAAGATGAACGAGCTTAAATGTCTTTATAATGGTAATTATGGTGATGAAGTATGAAGGATTTTAAGCTCCTAAAGTGTGTTCAAAGATGAACTCAGACCCTCTCTAAAGGTGTTTCCAAGTTCTATTGAGATAGAGCCTAAAAACTTCAAGGTTCTTCATGTTAGAAAAATTGATCTAGTGAAGCAACAGAATTTTGAAATTTTCTTTGATCACTTAATATCTAATTCATGTTGTTATAAACTATAAATTAAATCTATTATCGTACTTGTTAGAGACTAGAAATAACATTTCTGACTATATGATTTTTCAAAGAAATTTTTATTCTTAGATCTCCAATGTCATTCTCTCCCTCTAGACCATTGTGCATATGGGTACAACTTACCAAATGTCCACCATGGCTACTCTTCTTCCAATAATTTTAGGGTTATGGATCTATGATTACTAAAAGTGACTAATCTTAGCGTAACTCTCTAATTTGCACCAAGGTAATCTAAAAATAAATAAGAACAAAAGTTTTCTATTTATAGAAGTGGCACGAGAAGTTAAGAGTTCATTAGAAATCTAGGAGGACTTTTTCCTCCTTATCTACACCACACGTCCATTCCTAGCCTATGGGATTCAAATTTTAGTCAATCACAGTGTAGGCTTCTTTGATCTCTTGAATCATTTAAGATAATTTCAATTCAAGCAAATAGAATTTTCTATCATGTTTTCTCATAAAAATCAGAAATATTTTAAATTTAAATCCAAATTGATGAACCAAACAGACTTAATTTCCTCTCTCTTTCTCTCCCTTTCTATTCTCCTATGCAACATATAGTCATGGCCACTATCACCATACACAACTAAACTATTGACTATTGTCGGCTTATAATGTCTTTTTGCCTTGGTGTATGTTGATGCACTACTGTCGATCAATATCACGTGTGGCTATGCATGGTGGTCGGACTACCTAATATACTCGCCTCGGCCTCTTGAGAGACCTACAAGAAGAAGGAATGCCTCGGAGGTCAAGGGGACACCGGAGTGGTGCCGACCAAGAGCTTTCAAAAGTTCAAGTCAGTTACCTATTCGGCCGAGAGTGAGACTAAAATTAGGTATGAGAGAACACTTACCTTGAGGGTGGAACTAATGCTCCTTTTTATACATTAACTGGTGTAGGGCGGGTCTGCCTCATGACCCAGATACACTGTACTACGGTGTCAGAGTGGTAGTGACAAGTGTCACAATCCCAAAAAATGGACAACCTTTCATCTAAGGGCTATAATAAGGCCATGTGCAGGCCTTAGGAATGGGTTATTACTCGACTTTAGGCCATATCTATTTGATCTCAGCACATTCTTCTTGAGGAGGCAACATCTTCAGTGGTAGCCAAAGAAGGCCCCAAAGACCACCTCAGGAAAGTGTCCCAATCAATGGGGAGTTATGTGAGCTCTAAGAATGACTTATGTTTGGACAAGGTAGTCGGACAGCCAAGACAAGCTCCTCGAGAAGGGTGTTGAGCATACCCCTAATAGTAGCCCCCAATGCACTTGCACTTGATCAGTGCTTAGCCAAGTTACACTTTGCTTGAGTGAGGTTGGTCGGCTGACATGGCCCTCGTATATACGTTCTCGGGATCACAAGATCCCAAAGGCCTTTTAAGGAAATCCGTCATAGGTGACACTTTGGTTGTTAGGCTCAACAAACACGTATTAACTTGCCATTGCCTGCTTCTTTTACGAGTGAAATCGTTGCACCTATTCGTATTCTACATCTACTCCTGATTGCAAATAAGGAAGCCCCCCTCTCATTTTGTTCTCTTTGCTTACAAATTTTTTAAGGTCATATTTAGCTATCAAGCATAACTTAACTTTGCACACTTCAAACCCCAAGAACCTTTACTTACTTCAAACTCAAATAGGCAATTTCTAAGCCTAAAAATGAGTGATTTAAGTGATTCCTAAAATTGATCAATTAACGTCCTCTTGCTAAATGAGAGTACTAAGTCTGACCAATTGAGCCCTATAGAGAGGGAAACACTAGGAGGGCAACCAAGCAAGAGAGGGTGGCTTGGTTGGCCCAAAGCCTAAGCCTAGGACACAGGACTTCCCCCGAATAGGAATTTGGACCTTTGGGATGGAACTGTCCCTAACTCGACCATGTAGAGGGGAAGACCCATACATCGGAGTGGTCACCGCAGGCATGTCTCAGGTGACAGAATAGAGCTAGTCCTCTTGGCAGTCATTGCGAGTGGGCCAAGCTCCTCGGGCTTGGACAACACCGAGAAGGCCCAAGTCATGGGTGAATTCAGTTTTGAGAGGACCAGTAGTATTGAGGAGACACAACGAGGAGAGGAAGGCAATGACGTCGAGGACAAGGATGAAGCCTTAATGCTTTTGGAAACAAAGGGTTTACGAAGCAATGGTCTATCGAGTGCACTGGCTTGCATAGAATTCTACCACCCAGTATACCTCAGCAATGACCCAAGCCCGCTTGGATGTCCTTCGTTTAAAGTATCAAATTTGTGACGATGTAATCTTGGTCCTACTTAAGGCCAAGGACTGCCTTGATTAGCCATTGGTGGGGTGCATCACATTGTATATGGAGTTCTTTCAAGTAGGATTCTGCCTTTCGATGCATCCATTTATGTGCCGAGTCCCCAACGGCTTAAACATATGCCTTGTGTAGCTGAACCTAAACTACTACCACTCACTAATCATATCGCACTCTAAGATGCCATGGGAAGCATTTAAACAAGTGTTCAAAATGAAGAAGCTCCCACAGTAGGTCGGATAGTATTACTTCACCAGATTCTTCAAGGAATTCATCCTTAGCATCTGGACCCAGAAAAGTTATGGAAGTTTAAGTGGTTCTACACCAACAGAAGGTGCCTGTCCTGGTTGGATTCTTGTTTACTAGATCGTGTCGACAAAGTTCAAGTAGGGCCATCTATATTTGAAGAGATCGTGGACTCTAGGGGCTGTTAGGTAGTCCCTTGAGGACTTACTTAAAAAGCCTAATCCTATCTTGCAACAAGCGTTTCTACTAAACAAGACGAGCCTAGCAAACTATGGCTAGTTTAGAGGTTCCAACTTAACCAACCCTAGACATGACATCTTGCTTGCTCAATCACCCATGGAAGTGACAATAGCATAGGAAGCACTAACATTCTAGTGTCAAGCTCCTTCTGACCCAAGTGATAGGCAGGGTGCCAACATTGCCTAGTTCCGAGGACACTTGTGGTGGTTCCCTTGGTCTGAGCCACCATCATTGATGAGGACTTTGAGGACGTGATAAGGAAGATCGACCCACCAAGCCTACTCTAAATGGTTTGACCTAAAGACCAATCTTTTACTTTTGTTTATATTTTGTTTGAACATCCTTTAACTTCGTTTCTCCTATTTTGTAGATATGTCATCCCGCTAGCTATCCAAGGAAGAGTGACTTTGAAGAATGATGGAGCTCTAAAACCAGGCCAAGAGTAAGGCCAACGCTAGAACTAAGAGAAAAAGATTCAAATGGGCCGAGTAGTCCAAAGTCATTACTCCCCCAAGCATCCAACAGTCTTGGCTGGTATCTCACTAGGGGCCTCGACAAGCTAGAACTTTCCTTCACCCTCTTCGCCAATAGTTCTACCAACCGATCGACCGAGGGTGACTTAATATACTCTATGCCCATCCATCGTGGGGTACTTTGGTGACCTAATCCCCTTGGAAGAGTTCTTCAACTCTTTCTGGCATAAGCCTTATCGGGAGTGCTTTAAGATGGCCTTCTAGCATTTGGCTTAAGTGATTATTGTCTTGGACTCTAACCTTCTTTCCTTATAGGGTCATTATTATCTGGTTTTACTAACATCGACTCGTAAGCTTGTGTGGCCTTCAACCAATATAAAGGCTAAGCAACAAATGAAGGTGTAGAGAGATAAGGCCAATGAGGCCACCTTGAAGACTACCGAGGCCAAGGACAGGTTGAAAGACAATGCCAACGAGCTTGCCTGGGACAAAGTGGAGTTAGAGGCGGCCAAAGAGGAGGCCAATAATGCCTAGGAAGAAGTTCAAAAGGCCTGGGCTGACCTCCAAGGGGCATAAATGGCTCGGGCTACTAGGGCCAAGCATCAGAGGTTCCTTAGGGAAGAGTTACTAAGCAGGCTAGCCGAGGCAACATGCCAGGCTATGGAGACCTTCAAAGGCTTATCAACAACCCTGAGGAGAAGGGTGAAGGCAAGGAGGAAGATAAGGATGAAGAGGAACCCCCAGCCCCAACCGAGCAAGATTGCAGTATGCAAGAGCTGAACATGACCTAAGCTGTTGTTGATCTAAACATCAATGACGCTGAAGACAACACTAGGCCCAGCATCTAGGGTTCTTGCTCTCCTTGTTGTTTATCTTGTTTTTTTCCTCTTTTTTTATGCCCGAGTATAGGAGGTGCCTAGTTATTGTACCTCCCCTAGACAACTATTTATATAACACTCAAAATTTTCCCAAATATTTAGTTACTCAAATTGTTTTATGTTCATTATCTCTCTTTTTATTTATATTTTAAGCTTATTCTTCTCAGATTCGGGGTATGATGTCCTGATACCCCTATACCTCCCCTGGCTTATTGAATCTTTCAAGAATTCTGCAAGTCTAGTTATGGTCTACAGTTTTGTTCCCAGGTCAATTGGGACTTGGTATCCCTAGGTTGAGTGTCTCTACAATTTCATTGGACTGGCAAACTTGTATTATAAGTTCACTATGGTCAGGTTTTATGTCGTCCAAACCCCTAATTGAGAGTTGAAGTGGCCTGAGGTTGAGCTGGTAACTCGTGTTGTCATCTCAGTCCATTTTCTTTGTTTTATTTTTGGAGAGAATTCTCAAAAGTATATTCATTCGTTGATGTCTATTCAATGTATATTCATGTACTGCCTTTGTCGGTAGATCTTTATAGAGGCTTTACAAAAAGAATAACAATTAGAACCAAAGGTCAAAAAAAGGTCTAGTTCTTAAGTTAGCAATAGAATTTCTTCAGGTTCTTAGCATTCCATGGGTGGGCGAGCACGCTTTCTTTGACATCATCATTCTTGTATGTTCCTGGTCGAACAATGCTGACCACTTTGAATAGTCCATTCCATTTAGGCCTAAAAGTTCTAAGCTCGGTGTTAACTTCCCAAAATGTTTCTCTTAAATGGCAGACGTTTGTAGTATAGAAAGGTTGTCGTATCCACAAGGATGTGAAAAAATTTGTAACTTGAGAGATTATTAAAAATAAATGGTCAAAAAGGCAAGCAGTATTTCAAAGCAAAGTTTAAAATAAAAGAAATATTTCTATGATTTTTTTATTCAAAATTTAAAACATAAAATTAAAGCGATGAAGCGTTGAGAATCCTTTGTATGTTTCGCAACTGGTATGGAATTTTAACTCTATTTAATAATTCTCTAAAGCATTTGATTTATTATATCTTTTCTCGTTAATTGTAAGCACTTTTACTAGTTTTATAAGTCAACCATAAGCGACAATATAGTAAGCCATAATGCAGTAAGGGTCTTCCTATAAAGAGTAGCAAAATAATCATCTTTCACCAATAATTAAGTGCACTAATTATAAAATTATAACCGTTGTCACTACAATTATAATTAACATAATTTTAAGATAGAAAAGGTAATAACAAATCAAAATTATTATATTTTAACAGAATAAATTATTGTATTGATTTTGGCAGCACCTCGATTTATTAATTGGTTTAAGAATACACTATGCCATCTTCTGTCTATAATAAACGAAGAATTATCAAGCATTTACTATGCCAGTCTATGTCTATAATGCAGTAGAAACTCAACTTAATAAGCGAGCATGACTTTAGTATTATTAATGTTAATTATGCAACACAATTAAATTACATAAAGAAAGCATGGCTGAATTTATGCAAGAATTAAGCAGCATAACAACATTAATAATAATTATAAAAAAATAAAAATATAATTTATTCTACAAAAATATAAGCATTACAACACAGTTATAGAGATAAAATCCATACTAGAATACTATGCATACAAGATCATCTCTCTGCCTCACCAGACTCTTTACACTAATTTAGACATTATTTTATTATTTTTACCTAAGAGATAAAAATAAGAAAAGAAGAGAAAGGAGAAGAAGGAGAAAGGAAGAAGGGCCAAATGGCCCGAAGGGGTTGTTGATCAAGGGGGGAGAACCCCCCATTTATAGTGAAAATATTTTACTATTTAATAATTTTTTATTATTTATTTATTAATATTTTATTAATATTTAATTATTTTTATTTTTTATTTTTTTCTAATTCAGCCGCCTTCCTCTGCATGTACTTCACAAGAATCACGTGATGTTAATTTATAAATTTTTTTCTTCTTTCACGTTGAAACATGTTCCTGAGTATGCATTTTGGGCTTTGTAATCCAATGCTTTGCAGGAAATGTCCAGACGATTACAGACCGCTGGATTTACGGACCACTGACTCGCTCACTAGTAATCCGATCCAACAGCTGAGAAGACGCACGTGTGTGGGACACAATCCATCAGATTGGACAGCTATCCTTAGGCGTTGGGACCTGCAGCTGATGTAATCCTAACGCAGCAGCTGATGTATAACAGCTGGCACTCGGTTGAACGTTCTAGATCATTTAGGCGGCTGATCCAATGGTAAAATCAGTGCCACGTGTCCCATTTAATTCAAAGTCAAATTTTGTTTATCTTCTTCATGCATTTGATGTCTGATTTTGCCTTTTTTTACACCGTTTTGCTCTATTTTTCCTCTAAATTTTAAATCTAAAATTCACAAACACGTTAAAATTTCTTATTTTACAAACAAAATATTTACAATAATTATTAAAAATATTTATTTAACAATAAAACACATACAAATTACTAAAAATAAATAAAAACTTCTAAAATTAACAAACCTTAACAAATATACTATTTAAGACTCGAGATTATTTTTAGAAATTACTAGAAACATAATAGAACATATTTACTAACTCAAAACTTATTTACGAATATTTTATGACTCAAAATAAAATCACACAATTTAAATTTTAAGGTTTTAATTATTTACAAACTAGACACATATTTAACATATTGAAACGACTCTAAAAATCACCAAAAATATTATTAAACATAAAAATACACTAAAAACATATTTTTAAACACATTTTCACACTAAGACACAAAAACACTTATTAATACAAAAATGCTATTAATTAGAGGATTTAATGAGAAATAAAAGATAAATAAATGATTTAAGCCCTATAAAATATGTACTTTTATAGTCTCATCACACCCCCAACCAGTTTATTGCTAGTTACTAGCAATTAAAGCGATAAAATTTTGAAATAATTTATTGAATATTCATACAATGCATAACATTTAACTATTATTTGACTAATCTAACTAGATAGATTAACAAAACCAAAATTTTATTTAAACAATTTATATGCTATTTAACAAAATGTATATAAGCCATACTTAGTGCAAAGTGAGATAATGAATAATTATGAAGTTTCATCCAAAATTAAAAATAGAATTGTTATGATATTTTGCTTCATATCACTCCTACAAGCAGCAACATTTCAAATTTATTTATTAAGAACAATTAAAAAGTAGAAACATAAAATAGAAATATTTACAAACTTTACAATTGTAGAAAGTGCAATGTTTGGTTCCTTTAAGCTTTATCCATAATCCATTTAACAAGCTTTGGGTTAGTAACACCTAGACCAGTTGGTCTAAGGTACTAGGTGTTGAAGCACCGCTTAGAACTTACTTACTCGAGTTAAAGAGGCTACGAAACCAAACTTATCCAAATTTATTCATTAATTTACATAATTACACACTTCATTTATTCACAATTATTTTTTATTTAATTGGTTTCTTAATTTTGAAAATATTGCTGCCTTTATTTGTTCATCTTCACAAAATAGCAAAACTCAAATATTCATAGCTTTGACTTACCATCACAATTAAGTATTACAGTGTGTGTGTGAAAAGAATGACTTACAAACATTTTGAAAAATAAACACATAAAAATGTTAAATAAAACCAAAGTTTTGAGAGTCCATAAAATTAGATAATTCAAAGAATAGAAAATGATATTACATTAATATGAAATTCAAAAATCAAAACAAAATAATAACACATTAATTACTAAGAAACTAATATTTACATAACATTTTTAAAAAAAATTTCTTTTTTGAATTTTATGACTCAAAAAAAATCAGACACAAAAATCTGGAGCAAAAATAAAAAATATGGGCAAAAATCAAAAAAAATTTTGGCATGGCACAACATTGAAGCACAATTTTAAAGCACAACTTTCTTGCACAACCCTCTCCCCCCAACCTAAAATATAAATTATCCCAAATGTATAAAAAAGAATAGTGAGAGCAGCAATAATATTACTTGAATTAGCACAACTATAGAGATGATCTATAGCAAACTTAACAAATAAAACTAAAAACTAACAAAACACAAAAATATATTACAAACTGGGTCTTTTAAAGTCAGATTCCCTAGACTTTTTTTTTTCTCTTTTTTTTGAAAATTAAATTACTTTTCAAATTCTTTAAAATGTGCTTCAAGAGGCTATAAGTACAGAATACTTACTAATCAAAAGACTATATCCTCCTTAATCTCAGCTATTTTAAATGAATTATTAAGTAATTTAATTTTAAAGATTTTTTTATTTTTAATAAAAATTAAAATGAGAAATCAAACACATATTTTTATTGAAATTTATTTGAAAATCCAAACAAATTGCATTTATAAAATCAAATTTATTAGAATGCGTCTCAAGAGAAAATAGCTTAACTCTTTAACTTAGCCATTCTAAACAAATTTAATCAATAGCCTTCATTTTAAATTTTCAAAATAAATCTCATTTTTTTTAAGTTTGAAAGAAAATCAAAATAGCACACAACAGCACACAAAAAATATATATTACAAAATATATTATAAAGAAGCGAAGGTAAAGATATTACTTTGAAAGTGTTTTCCCATAGCTTGATACTCTAAATTCAGCAAATCTTTATTCCAACTCCTCTTCTGGTAGACAGTCGTCAAAGAGCAGCTTCCTCTCATAGTAAGTGTCAAAAGACACCACATATAGGTCTTGTGTGAATATGCCCTCAAGATTGGTAAAATATGAAACATTTGAACTCATGAAACTTGGATTCAATTTACGTTCTTGGTAAGTCCATAAAAACAATGCCAAAGGTGGTGGCCACATAGGATCTTGGTAAGAATGGTCTTTGGTGAACTCTTGTGGCAACTTAGGTTGAGAATTTAAGACTAAGGGTGATGATTGTTCTTGTTCTATAGCTAAGTCTTCTTTCTCTTCCTCACATTCCTCTCCTAAAGGTTGTTCATCAAAATAGGTGGGTTCTAAATTTTCTTCATCAATGAATAAGTCAATTATTTCTTCCTCACCTAAAGAATCTTCTTCAAATAACTCAAGAGACTCTTCAATTAGCTCGATAGGTTCTTTTAAGTGACAACTTTGTGCTAAGGTATCTTCGGCAAAAATTGTTTCATTTTGTTCAACCTTCGACACTGATTGACACAAAGAATATTCATGCCTATCTAGTTCTATTCTCCATATGGTTTCCATATATTTTTCTAAGGTTTCTTCCAATGTTTATAAAGTTTCTTCTAGATTCACCTTATTTGGTTCTCTATATGTCTCTTGCAATTCAAAATTTGACTCCAAAATTTTGGGTTGAGTTTCAGACCAAGATTTTGAAAAATTTGAACTATTCTCCCAAATTAAATTGTTCCTAAAACTATTCAATCTCCAATAATCATATTCGGTCATATCTTCCAATATATAATAGGCTTCGTCAATAGTTTGTTAGTAAAAAGCAATGGTACCATCTCCTCTCTCTACCCAATTTCTAGTTTTAGGACTTAACCTATCTACGAAGATTTCTAATGGATATTCTCTAGAAAGACCATGTTGAGGATACTGATCTAGCAAGTCATTAAATCTCCACCAAGCACTATAAAATGGTTCCAACTATTATTGGGAAAAATTTACAATGATTTCTCTATGAACTTCCCAAAACATTTTTTTGATTTTTTTAATTTTTTAAAGAAAAATTTTCAAGCTGAATAATGCTCAATTAATTGGATTCCCAAGTCCTTGGGGGGTCACACTAGACACGCTTAGAATTCCCAACTTTCTTAGGCAAGGGTGTTAGCCTTATGGTCGTGGGATCAAATTCCAACGATGGGCCTTTTTGATAGAATCCAAGAAATTTCACAATTACCCAAACTTGTAAAACAAAAGACAGCATGCTAAGCTTTTCTTTATCCAAAACAAATAAAGTAGTGAGTGAGAAGCAACCGCCCTTTTTTATTTAATTTTATTTTTTATCTTTTTTTTAATTTTTTATAATAAACACACTAATTAAAAATGTAAATAATTAAAATAATATTTACAAAGGATAGGAATAGATCACTTATCTGTTTTCCCGCTTAATTTAGCAATCTGATAGTGTAACGGCACCTCTCTGGCAACAGCACCAAATTTTTGGTGTGGTAACACCCCAAAATGTTTCTCTTAAACAATGGACGTTTGTAGTATGAAAGGTTGTCGTATCCACAGGAAGGTGAAAAAATTTGTAACTCGAGTGATTGTTAAAAACAAATTGTCAAAAAAGCAAGCGGTATTTCATAGCAAAGTTTAAAATAAAAGAAATATTTCTGTGATTTTTTATTCAAAATTTAAAACATAAAATTAAAGCGGTGAAGCGTTGAGAATTCTTTGTATGTTTTGCAACTGGTATGGAATTTTAACGCTATTTAATAATTATCTAAAGCATTTGATTTATTATATCTTTTTTTGTTAATTGCAAGTACTTTTACTATTTTTATAAGTCAACCAAAAGCGACAATATAGCAAGCCATAATGCAGTAAGGGTCTTCCTATAAAGAGTAGCAAAATAATCATCTCTCACTAATGATTAAGTGCACTAATTATGAAAATTATAATCGTTGTCACTACAATTATAATTAACATAATTTTAAGATAGAAAAGATAATAACGAATCAAAATTATTATATTTTAATAGAATAAATTATTGTATTAATTTCGACAGCACCTCGATTTATTAATTGGTTTAAGAATACACTATACCATCCTCTATCTACAATAAATCAAGAGTTATCAAGCATTTACTGTACCAGTCTATATCTATAATGTAGCAAAAACTCAACTTAATAAGCAAGCATGACTTCAGTATTATTAATATTAATTATGCAACACAATTAAATTGCATAAAGAAAGCATGGTTGAATTTATACAAGAATTGAGCAGTATAACAACATTAATAATAATTATAAAAAAATAGAAATATAATTTATTCTACAAAAATTAAGCATTACAACACAATTATAACCAGAATACTATGCATACAAGATCATCTCTTTGCCTCACCAGACTCTTTTCACTAATTTAGACATTATTTTATTATTTTTTCCTAAGGGATAAAAATAAGAAAAGAAGAGAAGGGAGAAGAAGGATAAAGGGGGAAGGGCCAAATGGCCCGAAGGGCTTGTTGATCAAGGGGGGAGAACCCCCTATTTATAGTGAAAATATTTCACTATTTAATAATTTTTATTATTTATTTATTAATATTTTATTAATACTTAATTATTTTTATTTTTATTTTTTTTTCTAATTCAATCGCCTTCCCTTGTATATACTTCACGAGAATCACGTGATGTTAATTTATAAATTTTTTCTTCTTTCACGCTAAAATGCGCTCTTGAGTATGCATTTTGGGCTTTATAATCCAGTGCTTAGCAGGAAATGTCCAGACAATTTCAAACTGCTGGATTTGCAGACCAATGACTCGCTCACCAGTAATCTGATCACGGGTAATCTATGGTAACTATGCAATACTTAACTACGACTGGACCACAAGAAGAGGTCCTACGGGATCGATGGCCTATTTAGCAAAAGGCTAAGTGCACACAACCAAATTGAGCAGTTCAAGATGTCATCCAATCGCTCGAGCAAACTACTAGCATTTGAAGCACTTTGGGTATAATCTTTATAGTCTTGATCCATGGTTGGTGAATAGAACCCTTGGCGAAGGCACTTAAGGGACAAAAAACGTCCAACCGTGTGGTTGTCACACAACATGTTGTGAATTTCTTGCATGAGATACTTGGCTTCAGATGGTCCGACACATCTCTAGTAACATGTTGTGTAACCACATCAGTAAAGTCTTCCCTCAATGATCGATTATTGAGCTGTGCTATTGCGAACATGCTAGGCTTCTTCTTGGTCCCTAGGTAGTTCAACTATGGTCAGGTATCTAATGATCTAGTCCATCCAGGTTTCAGGTTGTTCAGTTGCCTCATTCATAGATTTTGCTCTTCATAGCTCGACTCAGCTAGCCTCTTGATAGATACTGACATCAAATTGTCATCATCAAGTCCTGAAGCTAGCTGAGCGAGTATGTCAGCTTTGACATTCTCAGCTTTGGGAATTTGTGCAATTGAAAAGCTCTTAAATTGCCTAAACAAGGCCTTAACTTTATTCAAATATGCTGCCATGCATTCATTTCAGGCTTGGAATCCACCAATTGCTTCCTAGACCACGAGCATAGAATTGTTGTGAATGCGGATTGGTTTACGTTGAGCTCATGCATAATTTTAAGTTTGTTATTAGCACCTCATATTTGGCCTCGTTGTTGGAGGCCTTATAATCAAACCAAAGTGCATAACTAGTTTCGTAGCCATCCAGGCTGACAAGGACGAGTCCAGGACCTGACTTGTTCACACTAGATAATCTGTCCAGAAATAGTTTTCGCTTAGGCTCATGTCTACTTGTAATGTTGCTGGTAGGGTTAGGGTTTTCCATAGGTGCATTTTCTATTGATGGGTTAGCTTGGTCAGCCTCTGTGAACTCGACCATAAAGTCAACCAAGTCTTGTGCTTTAATGGTCGTCTAGGGCATGAATTGGATCTCGAACGCCCGAGCTCAACTAACCGCTTGGCCATCCGACCAAAAATTTCTAGATTTTGGAGGACTTGGCACTAGGTATACTTGGTCAGGACTCAGATGGTGTGCTCTTAAAAGTATGGCTGAAGCTTTCAAGCGGAGGTAACAAGGGCCAAGGCCAGCTTTTCCAATGCTAGGCATCTCTTTTTGGCTCATTAGAAGGCTTTGCTAGTGTAGTAGACAAGCTTCTAGATCTTTCTTCTTCTCAGACTAAGACAAAGCTAACCACCTTCTTAGACACTACCAAATAGACATAAAGTATTTCCCTCGGTAGAGTTTTGAATAGGAATTGAGGTGTCCCTAAGTACCTTTTAATGGTTTGGAACGCTTCTTCATGCTCTCTACTTCACTCAGACCTCCCCTTAAGTGCCTAAAAAAAGGTTGGCACTTATTGGTAGACCAGGAGATGAATCTTGGCAATGTAGCAATCATTTTAGTGAGCTTTTGGACTTCCTTGATGGTGTAGGACGAGTGTAAGTCTACAACTACTCAGGCCTTGGCTAGGTTGACTTTGATGCCATGGTGGTTGACTGTGAACCTAAGGAACTTCCCTAATTCTACTCCTAACATGCATTTGGCTAGATTGAGCCTCATCTTGCACTCAAGGATGACTTTGAAACTATTTAGGGGATAGACAACGTGATCAATTACTTAGACCGATTTAATGAGCATGTCATCCATGCATACCACCATGGTTTTTCTGATTTGCTAAGCATTTTATTCACTAGGCATTGATATATGGCTGTGGCATTCTTTAGTAAAATTGGCATAACCATGTGCCAAAATAGTCCTAATCAATCATGAATGTAGTCTTAACTTGGTCCTCCTTGGCCATTCTAATCTAGTTGTACCCTAAGTATACATCCATAAAGCTCAGCAGCTCATGGCTAGCGGTCACATCCACTAACTAGTCAATCTGAGGTAAAGGGAAGCAGTCCTTCGGGCAAGCTTTGTTTAACTCTATAAAGTCAATATAGACTCGCCACTTCCCATTGGCTTCTTGACCATAACCACGTTCGCCAGCCATTTAATGTAGGTGACTTCTCAGATAAACCTGGCCTCCAGCACCTTATAGACCTCCTCGTTTATAGCAGCATACCTTTCTAGGTTAAAAGCCCTCCTTTTTCTAAAGGATAGGTTTTTACTTAGGGTTCAAATTCAGATCATGTCTTATAAAGCTTGGGTTAATCCCAAGGATGTCCTCATGGGACCAAGCAAACACATCTTGATATTTCGTTAGGAATTTCTTGAGGTCCACTTGGATCTCGAGCTTTAGCTGAGACCGAGCATGACCATTTAGTCAGGATGCTTGGATAAGTGATGCTCGTAGTTTTTCCTTCGAGAGCCAGGGTTCTAGTAGGACAACATATTCGCTCCCTCCTCAATGTAGAACTCGATCCCTTCTACTTTATAAATGGCTAAGACACATATGCCGAGCTATTGCTTCCTTCACTACCTTAACATGGCAGTCCCTAGGGTCCTTTTGCTTTGACCTTTTCACTTCGACTCTGTTCTTAGAGGGAAATTTCATGGTTATGTGATAGATGGAAAAGGGGTTGGTCTCC